>JBAIZZ010000363.1:584931-693662 GCA_037355905.1 Heliconius aoede | reverse complement strand
AAAAAATGGTTCCCTATTCTGGTGATCAAGAACTGGACGATGAAAGGCAAGACAAGGGTGATGATCGTGACGAGAGAGATGAAGAAAAGGGAGAGACAGTCCGCCTACAGCCTATAGGCGAATCCTCTTCGGCTATGACGACTAAGTGATTTTTAATTTTCATTTGTTTTATAGATTCACGCTGTATTTTGCTTTTCTATTTATCGAGACAGTATGTGTTATGTGATTGAACTCAGCACCGCGTTTTGTCTAGTTACCAGAGCGAGGTAATGCGAAAATTTAATTTCCCGAGTGAGAAACGAGCGCACATTCGTTGCGTTTATTGTAATTTCATACTCTATTAGTTTTTTATAATATTATTATAAAAACTTCGAAATAATACGTAAAATACAGTTCTTTTTCAACATTTTAAATTATAAGAGAAATATCAGCCTATGTACCTTATTGTGACTTCGATTTTGAGGAAAATTGAAAATAGCAGTATTGAGTTCCACCACTCAACACAAAATGTATTGAATTGGAGTGTTAAGTCGAGAACAGAGTGTATTGATGTATTCTCCATCCGTCATCTCATTCCCCACATCTTCTCTACCTTATCAGCTAGAAACAGAATACAGTGTGAAATTAAAAATAAATACCCTATATAAACCATCTAACGTTACAAACATATATATAGGATCTACAAAGATCTATAAATACACTTGCAACGAACCGGATGTGTGACCTCAAAAATTATCAATTCAGTCCTCATCCATCCATTCATTGTATCATCGTCTTCCTGCTCTAATATCCCCTTAATACACTCAGTTACGTTTTGGAGACAAACTTCTAGAATTTCAATGTGGGCTTAATTTTTTATACTAGCTTTAATACGAGGCTTTCTTCGTGAGGTCAAATGAAAATAATAAACAGTTGTGTATGTAAAACAACGTTAACGAGATCAGCGTTATCAAACAAACATATTTTGCAGTTTTATAATAGCTTAATACTATATCCCGCACATAGCAGAGTAGGCAGGGGAAACCACCTTCCCATTAAATTACTTTCGTTCCGTATTTGCTGCCAAATTCTCGGAACATTTGACGGAACTCAACGCCGCGCTTTGCAACGTAATAAAAACATAATTTAAAACAATATTTTTTTAATTCCCTTCGTATTCTTCATTCTTGGCTAGTTTCATGTGCTTAAAGAATTAATAATATTGCATTTTCCGCTTTGTGGTATAACAAATAAATATTTTATTAAAAAAACATCCTATTCTACTGAGTGCTAGAAAAGAGTGTTTTTGTTTGAACTTAAACTCGAGTGGTATACTAGTAACCTTTGAAGAATTCCACTATTTAAGTCATGGCTTGGAGTTATCATCTGACCAGCTCGATGATGCCATATTAGTATTGTTACCTAAGTTACGTATAACTGCCAAGTTTCTTGGTAACACAATCATTACTAAGTGGGTCGAATTTAGTTTTTTTGATAACATTATATAGTTCCATGTAAACAGCTGAAGCTGAAGACGGTGAAGACGGTGAAAATGTACTTTTTTTTAATAATAAATGAAAAATTATGTATCAATATGAAACCTAAATTGTTTGAAATGTAACAGGGAGGTATCGGAGGAAGAGGACGATTACGATCCCCACGATCACAGACAGCTGTCCAAACCAACTAAGTAAGTCTTTCCTAAAATAATTAAACATTATACAAATTTGTCCCAGGTAATTCATATCTGTATAAATATCTGTACAGCATCCTGAAGGTCGTGCTTCACGTCACGGAAATGAAGATACTGAGTGTTGACTCATTCATTCGAGGATCATTTCAGGGACAGACATAGTCTGCCAGGGACAGACATGGCCATCTATTGCCCCTGATCAATAATTTAATTTATTTAATCTATTTATATTTACTGTCTATTTAACTAGTTTTCCATAAAATCATCTATCTATATAGTCTGCATCAACAACTCAAGAAACATGACACTGCACACACCATACATACAATGTGCGCTTAAGAAGCAATTGTTATAGCAAAACCCAATACAGTTGGTCTCTCTAACACAATAAATTGCATACAATCTGCGGTCCTACTTAAATTGGTCGATTAGCGTATAAACCAACACATCTCATTAAAAACAAGTAATTATCATTCAAACGCCTACCGAGGTTATGTCCAGTTAAATCCACGTCATACTTTATATGATCTAGATAATGTTTTGTAAATAGAAGTTCTATAGATAATAGTTAACGTTGTTATATAGAAGTTAGATTATATGAGGCCGTGGGCTTACGGTTGAGAGTTCGATTACCACTTGGGTATAAAATATTTAATATATTCATTTTCCCCGCTTTGGTAACGACGCCAGGCGTGGGGTTGAGTTCTACCACTCCACACGCACTACTTGAGAATTCAGCGGGAAGTCATTAACCAGACGGGCAGAAAGGGAACACAGACACTTCTGCAAAAATAATATATATATATATATATATATAAATTTTAAAAATTTATAGATATTATGTGTTTACATATACTCCAAAGTATAATAGGAAGAAACCAGAAATAAAAAATAAAACATCCTTTGTCCTATATTCAATTTGAAAATATTAAAATATTAGATCAAAATCAATATGTCATTCCACTTCTAATACCTCTGTATAATAACAAGTCTAACACTAAACAAAGTTCCAAGGTCGCATATGGTTAAATACAGTATGTTCACATATCAATATTCAATTCTCTTTAAGGTTCTACGTTGAAGTTATAATAAAAGTAAGAAAGAAATTCCTCCTTGGTCTATACTAGTTCCTGTTCTAATTGATATAGAATAAAAGAAAAATGGCAATAATTTAAAAACAATTGAATTATTATTTACTTTACTTTAGCTTCATGCTGTATCCCTCGGCGGGGAGTCAGAGAGAACGGAGCGCCAAACGCTACGGTTTCTACATACTTGTTTAGCCTCGTCCACTGTCATCAACCTTACGCGACCATTCCTTTTCACTCTTTGGTGACAGCTGTCCAAATACAAATTGTACAACCAAGCTGACATGGCGCATCCTTGCTTCATACTCGATTCTATATCAAACCATGGTGGCATGCCAGCTCCTACTTGTATGCATTGTACCGGTAGTAATATCTCCGTATCTCCTATAAAATCACTCTCACAACAGCGTTGTAGTCAAGGCTGACATAGTCAATTCCAAAGGGATGGTGGAAATGTTAATGTGATACAGTAAAAAAATATAGTTCCCAATATATCAATATTAAATGTAACTTCTTTTCAGTGATCTGGAAACGCTGGTGCATCTGTTGAAGTGCAGTTTGGGTACGGGTATACTAGCGATGCCGCAGGCCTTCGCCCGTGCAGGTCTTGTCACCGGAATCATAGCTACTGTACTAGTTGGCGTACTTGTTACCCATTGCTTGCATGTTTTAGTAAGTGTATACGCACATTTAACTTTATATAAATAATTATATTTTGTTCACAAAAATATCCAATTTCTTCAATTTCAACCGGATCCCAAAATCAGTACGTAACCAAACTTTTACCAAACTATCTTTGTATCCTTTCCATCATGGATACTATTGTAAGAAATAGGACTACATGGGTAGCACTTGCTTTCAAATAAAATAGAGAATCATCACACACAAAAAAAAAAACAGTCGAATAGATAACCTCTTTTTCTTATACAAGTCGGTTAAAAAATTTTAAATTAAAAAAAAATGTTTAATTTAAATTGTAAAATTCGTCTTGGGTTGGATACCTAGTTCATTTATTGAGGAGGGCTTTTGGCTACGATTCTGAACTTAATATTTCTTCACGCTATATCCCGCACAGTAGCAGGGTAGGCAGAGGTAACCTGAAAAACTAGTATGAATACAGTCCGCTCACCCTATGAAACTTGCGTTCTCCACTTCCCGACACTTGGGGTCAATTGAACTAACGGCATTAATAACAAATTTTGCCCTCCTTTTAAGGCTATCATGTTTTAGGATTTAACCACAAAAATATAGTTTTCAGATTTTTCCTGAACTAGTACTACCTGTAGGTTCTGGCTGCCAAATTTTATAATTCTAAGTTAACCGGAAGTAATTTATTAATATTGATTCCCTTTAAAGAGTCGAAATAAGTGTTTTTTGCTATACAAAGTGCCATATCTTTTTTTTTAAGTAAATGTAGAAATATGTTTTTATTTAGGAAACCATGAGGCTGTATATCTAAGTACATAATTTGAATTTCAACACTATATCGCCAAGCATTCCCTACATAAAGGAAGGACCACAGACAGACAGACAGACGGTCAACAAAGTCTATCTTATGAGGATTATTTTTTCCTTAAAAGGTACGGAACTCTAAAAGTGTCTGAAATCACTACAATTAACAAAAATATAAGCATCAGCTAAATAAATAAAACAAAAACGAACAGATAATTTGTTTACAAAACGTAAGGATCATGGAGAGCCATTATTCACCCCTTGTTGCAGCAAGGGGACCGCGTTAGGGTGCGTATCTGACTAACGCAACACACTGCGCATGGTCAATAGTTCAAATCGGTTTATAGTATAGGGAGGGAAAGTATTGTGAGGATTATTTGACGTTTCGGGGTTTAAATCGACTCAAGGGGGAAACGGGGGTAACTGTGTTCATTATTAATAATAATTTATAACTAAAAAGAGCCGGACGGACCAAAAAATAACGACACAACTAAAAAAGAGCTGATAATCTTCAAACGGCAAAAAGTTTCCTAAGGAATACATATATAAATAATTGTATTCATCCGTTTTTCTCGTACGATGCCACAAGCATAAATACCAAGGCACACAAACACTAGTCTTAACACACTGTTATTTACATTAATCTATATTATATTAATTATTGGTTTTACAATTTGTGTTGATGTGAGGCCGTCGTGGCGAAGTGCGTCAACGACTAAATAATGGGTTCGATTACCAAAAGGAAAAATTGTTCTTTTTTTATTTCCCTGCACGCATTCAACACGCCATGTCACAAATTTGGAAACTCAACAAAGAGGTCGAAGAATCTCCAAAATTAGAACAGAGTGTCTTAACACTACGTCCAACTGTCCACCCTGCAATTAGGGAAAAAGCGTGAAATTATTCTTAATAATAATTATTTTTTTTTAATTATGACAGGTACGATCACAATACGCTGCCTGTAAAAGACTAAGAGTGCCATTGCTGTCTTACCCGGACTCTGTCGCCACGGCGTTAGGTTGCGGCCCGCACTTCCTGCGCCGGTTCACGAAATCTGCTACTTTGGCTGTGGATATCTTCCTTGTGGTCTACCAACTTGGGATATGCTGTGTTTATATTGTGTTCATCGCTGATAATATAAAAAAGGTTAGTGTGTTTGAATCCAACACCTATCATTTTCATTCCGTTAACGGCTGAACACCGCCGCGGCGGCGTCTATAGAATTGACCTATTTCAATAATAACTCTTCTAAGTACGAGTATTACGAAGAGGAGACGTAACGTACAGTTAGTCTCTGTTTGTTTATTGTTAATTAACTATGACAGGCCCAAGGCCAGTATATTTGTTTAATATATATACTTATACTATAAGGTAATACTTATAAATCATCGGTCTAGTAGTGAAGAGAGGCAATCCACATTTTAAAAGTTGAGATAATGAAAGAAACGTGAAGTTTAAACAAAACAAGAAGACCAAGAAAAATTAAATCAGTCATCATAGTTAAAACGTAAAACCAGTGGGTAACAAACCTATGTACTCACGTGGCTAAAAATAAAAATGTGAACCTGCGATTTCCGCCCTAGTAACAGCAGATTTATTTCAATTGGACCTAATAGCTCCTCATAATATCATATCATATCATAATAGCTACACGTCATAGGAATGTGCTGGTTTACTAACTACTCGAAGGTCAAATGAGGTGTCCCCCTACCTCTCTTACCACTCACTTTTCCGTCATAAGTCTTTTTACCATTCTTTCATCACCTATTCGTTCGACGTGCTACGAGCTGCGCACGTTCTTCTTGATTCTCACCGTGACATTCTCCTTCCAATATTATATTAATAATAAATAATATTATATTGTAATTTTTTTAATACGTACTGTACAGATCCTAAGGAATGTAACAAATTAATAATGGATATGATTCTCTCTAGCTTGCATAATACCGTTGTGGGGTACCACAATTGGTTTAAATGAGCGTGCGTCGGTATAGCGTACTGGCCGCGTCAATTTCAATCAGAACGAAGGGCGGAATGAACCTTGGATGCCAATACTCGATAATTGTAATATATATTCTACATGGTAACTGTTGATAATGATAATATGGAAATAGGAAATAAAATTACCTAATTTAATGAACTGTTAGATTTATAATTAATT
Source organism: Heliconius aoede (assembly GCA_037355905.1). Taxonomy (NCBI): domain Eukaryota; kingdom Metazoa; phylum Arthropoda; class Insecta; order Lepidoptera; family Nymphalidae; genus Heliconius; species Heliconius aoede. The sequence continues at coordinate 687,289 of JBAIZZ010000363.1, read as the reverse complement.
ATTTTCGTATGACATGGCAGGGGAAACCTAGAGTTAAGACACTCCGTTCCCCACGCCCTTCTAAATTTTGGGATTTTTTATTTTATTTCACCGCTGTGGTAACAAGACATTGCGTGGTGTTAAACTCCGTCACTCAAAACGCAATGTCTCGAAGATTGAGCGTAAAACGTTAAACAGAGTCAATATTTATGAAAATATGTAAATTCCAGGTATGCGACCCATACTACGAGATGGCCATCGAACTCCACATGTTGATCATACTGGGACCTCTCATGGCTTTCAACTTGATCCCTTCTCTGAAGCTCCTAGCACCGTTCTCAGCTTTGGCCAATGTCATGACGTTCGTGGGACTCGGTATAGTGGTATACTATTTACTGACAGAGGAAAAATCGGAGAAGCCACTCGACCTCTGGGGATCGGCGGAGACTTTTCCACTGTTCTTTGGAACTATATTGTTTGCTTTGACTGCTGTGGGCGTGGTAAGTTAATTTAAATTCCGATTTTTTATATATACAAAATTTTAAGGCAGTTGTGGGTTCAATTCTCACTCGAGGTAATAAATTATTTTTATTTACTTGCTCTGATAAAGAACAGACAGATCTGAAAAAGACCAAACGGAGAGTTCCGCCACTCAACACGTTATGTTTTGAAAATTGGGAGGAAAGAGAGAAACGAAGTGCTTACACTTATTTCCCTCTGCCTACGTGATATAGCGTGAAGTTGATATTTTTTTACAAACAAAGACCAGGCAAACAAGCTAGCTGGTGGTCACCTGCAGCACCCAGAGGAGCAATTAGTACGTTGTCCGCTTTTAAGAAATTCATTGTCAATATTTGCCTCCAATAGCCCAATGTTGTAATTATCTGAGAACACATCTGGTAGTAGTTTGTATATTCATATGAAAATATACCATTAATAGGTGATAGCTCTAGAAAACAACATGAAGACGCCCAAGTCGTTCGGCAAGCCCTGCGGCGTCCTCAACATTGGTATGACGATCATTGTATTACTGTACGTCGCGGTCGGAGCTCTGGGATATGTGTTCTGTGTGTCGGATTGCAGTGACTCCGTTACTTTGGACTTGCCGAAACATCCGTAAGTACATTTTTATTAATATTATGAAGAAGCGCAGAGGCACAAGTGTGTGTGTAAGTGACTATAAGCACGACAGGTTGTGGGTTTGATTTCCACTTGCGGAAATGCATATTTAACTTAACACTAGGTTCACTCTGCCTACCCTGCTATCTGCGGGATACAGCGTGAAGCTTAATAATCATATACATTTTTGTAATAAATATTACACAAGTATGTATATGTTGTATATTAGAAGTTGCTAAATCAAACAAATATCTTTTCCCGAGGTCTTGGAGGCCAGTCGTATTTAAATTTATATTTCCATTTTTTTACTAGTGAGATTATATCTACCGACAATGATAACAACTAGCTTCTAACACCTAAGAAAAAAAATTAATTGTTTGTTTAGTCAAACACGCTAACCTCTGGAACTACAGTTTTCTTTTATGTACATTTATTTCTTTTTACAGGCTAGCAACAAGTGTCATATTAATGTTTGCCATCGCTATCTTCATAAGTTACGGCCTCCACTGCTACGTGCCGGTTGAGGTCCTCTGGAAAGGATACGTTCTGCCTAAGATCGACTCCTCATCCTCGGCCCTTAAAATGCGCTGCTATGAATATGCTCTGCGAATCTCCTTGTGTTTACTTACTTGTAAGTATTTTATTATATTAAGATTTAATATTAGTGGAACCTAGTGAGAACACTAGGTTCCCAAGTTTTATCTAGTTAATCTGCAGTGCGCGGGATACAGTGTGAAATTAAAAAACATCTTAACAACTTTATTATTATTATTATATAAATATTATACACGTAGATAATTCATTAATTATCTACGTGTATAATATCATAGATAGACATAGATAACATCGAGGGAAAAATGTATATAATATATTTTAACGTAAGCATATCTTCAGTTTAGTGAGAAAAAAATAACATATGAACATAAAATCATCCAAGGACGTCGTGGTGCTGTAAAACTCGACAATTGTGGGTTCGATTCCACTCACTTGGATTAACTCGGAGAAATAAATTAGTAATCATTTCTTTTCATCATTTTGGTAACGAGATAAAGCGTCGCGTTGAGTTTCAGCACCCAACATGCATCAACAGACATCTCGAAAGTTGGACGGTTCATGGAGGACAGAGTGTTTATTGTTAAACTAATACAGCTTTAGCTTCACTAAAAAGATCTTTATCAACAGTCGTGCTAGCAGTAGCTGTACCACGTTTGGGCCTCTTCATTTCACTATTCGGAGCTCTCTGCCTCTCCGCTCTGGGCATCTGTTTCCCCGCCTTGATGGAATACTGCGTCACTTTTCCACAGCGACCGAGCACTGCTAGAACAGTTCTATTCACAAAAGACGGTTTTCTATTCATTTTTGGCGTGGTGGGTTTAGTAGCGGGTACCTATACCGCTTTAGTGAGCATTATACGTTCATTTTCTTAAAAATGAAAGGAACCGCTTAAATGCTTTGTCTTGTCTATTTAAAACGCACTTAGATGACACTCTCGTGGGGATTTATTGTGAAAATTTACGGACTATTTAAAAAAGAATATGATGATGAGATTACATATATGTTTGTATGCATGTTAAGCCAAAAAATGTGTTCCTATTGTAATAAATATTACTATTTTGGATTTATTTTAATATACTAGAAATTCTGTATAAGATTTTGGATATACTTGGATTTGAATCTTGGACGTTCTTTATTAAACCGATTCCAATCAATATATATCCATCTTTATAGCGATTTCTCGTGCAATCCAAAGTGTTCGAAAAATCTAACTAACATAATATTATAAATAATAATATAAGAATTTAGATAACTAAAAAAATTATATAACGCCTTGATAAGGCGTCTAATTCCAAAAATTTATTCATATTCAAATTATACAGTCTAAATAAAGTATAACACATGGTGATTTTGATTTTATACACTCTTTTGGAATCTTCTGCGAGAGTGTGATCACTACACGTGCCTCTCAGCAGTTATGTAGCAGTAGGTGGTTCTTTTGCATCGAATTAGTTTTTTTTTCAAAGAAAGAAAAACTCAAGAAGGTGGTGAGATGGTAACATGAATTATTTTCGAACGTATTAACTTTAAATATATTAATATAAATACTCGAAATTTGTAATGGAAAATATATATTAAAAATCTTTAAAATATTCATTTATAATATATATATATATATATATATATATATATATATATATATATATATATATATATATATAAACAAAGTGCAGTACAATTGTACATTAATCCACTGGTAAGATTATTTAAAGTACAGCGTTAAATTCCGCCACTTAGCATTACTTATAAATAAGTGAAAAGTAGATAAAAAAGTGATTTTTCACTAATTTATTAAAACTTTTAAAATATCATACATATTACAAACTTATATAATAAGGGCGTTACCCACCACGCTTAAAATATGTTTTTGCCTTAAATTAATTAAATAACATAAATTATTATTAAAATTGACTATCAGCTCTTTTACTATGCCAGAGGTAACAATTCTGTCCGCCTCTAAATATAAATATATAATAGAAAATGAGTAAATTTATTTAATATACATATTTAGAAAAAGAAAAAAATAATAAAAGTGCTCACAAAGTGTTTGTGATTTTAATTGTGAAATTAAAATTGTATCGAATATTTCTAATAATTTACGAAAAAACGTATTAAAATTTCCGGTTTATATTTTAATTTCAAACTCGTTTATATTCTTTATTGTCTTTTAATAGCGCATATTTATATGTTTTCTTCAATAAATAGAGAATTATTATATAACACGATACCAATTTGTCATTTCGAACTTTTAGTTGCCGAGATTATAGCGTTCAACCAGACAAATTCTAGAGCTTAATAATATTAGTATAGATACAAATAGACTCTTGGATTGTAATATCGGCTAAGCTTACATAATATGCCCGATGAGAACGTATAGCTTAACAGGCACTTGAATTTATCGAAAGGAGCGGCTTCAAATCTTGTAACGTTCATTATTTATATGAAACTTCAATACAATTTATGTAAATGTAACTAAAAAAATAAATGTAAACTATTGAGCGTTATGGATTAAGTCTCTTTTGGATTATGTTTTATTATTTTTAAATGAAATAAAAATATATAAAAATTGTATAATGTCATTTCATTTATATACATATATATTATGTATATTTTGGTTAAGGATCTTCAATAAGTAGTAGTAAGTAAGCAGTTCGATTCCATAGGGAACTAATATTTGTGTTTTCAGTATATTTGATGAAATTAATATATTATATATTTTCGTTATTCTTTCTTCTTTGTTTAGTTCAGCCAAATGACGTGAGGGTCGACACTTGAGGACGAATAATATATATATTAACACATTTTATAATATATATATTAACAATTTACAAATTATAATTAATAATATTTTTGACTAAAAAAACATCTATTTAAATATTTAAAACCAAAAAAGTGGTATTTTATAAATATTTTTTTATTTTATTTAATTAATATACAAATTTATTTAGTAATTTAGATGTCGTTCATGATATATATATATATATATATATATATATATAAGGTGTATATAAATTATACTGTATCAATATTTTAGTTGTTTCACATCTCCAAATTCACAAGTTTTATTTATTTTTGTAAGTAGATAAAGAAAACTAAAATGAAATTGAACTCATATTACGAAAGAACAATCATGTCTTTTTTTAAATTTTGTATAAGCATTTATAAATCGAAATATAATCCACAACAACTACTTTTATTTAAATTTAGACAAAATTTAAATATTTTTCATTATATGCGTTTGGCAAATATAACAGTTTAGTCTAGACTATATCTATGAAAAATAAAAAGGATTTTGTATCCGCCTTACAGTATACAGGAGCTGATCAGAGCTAGCCCAAGTGTGGCGGGCAAAACTCTCAAAGGGCGGAAGACAATGAAAAGTCAATTGTTTGTGCAAGGTACTTTTTACCAAGATTTATTACATACAACAGCGTTCGTTTATAGCTCTTCTATGCGTTCGGCAAGCCGGCGCCCCGGCGCAATTAAACAAAATATATACAACAAGTAACGTTTATTTCAATCCATAGAACCTTTATAAATGAAAATCAAAATACTACTTACGTATGTAGCAATATATGTATGTATGTATGTATTTATGTTGTTTGATAAGGCGTGGTATTTGGGAGTAAAGGGAGCGCCCGCGAGGATCGCGATAGCCATTTTAAAACATCCATAATATATCTTTTTTTTATTAATAATATTATAATATGTAGTGTATACTCCACGTGGTACTGTCACGTGACCAACCAACATGCGAAGCTTTATATATACATATATTTTTATTTTCATATATATATATATATTGCTTTCATCTAATTCTATACCGTAAAAGTACACGAATATTTTCTTTATTAAGTAATGTATGTATGTATAGTAACAACAAGATGAAGTACAAACGTGGTAACATTATCCATATACCACCTGATATGAAACAGATTTATTTATTTATTTATTTATTCAATATGTAACCAGAACGTCCTGAAGTCCCTTACATGTAAACCTTTATAGAAAAAACACATTTTATTGTTCTCGCAATGTATTCATAAAATACTTTGAAATGCAACAATTTCTTAGTCTTAATTTAATTTATAAACATTACTTCATTTTTTCAATTCAATAACATTCAATTGACCCATTTCATCAACGACAAAAATCTACAAAAATATATATGTTATAAACATTAGCACGCGAGTCAAGTAGAGTGCGGATGTAGTCAGTGCTGGGGACGCGGGCGACCTACCCGATTCATCTATACCAATATCAACTAAACAAAAAAAATAATATATAAACTTTTAAAAACGTTAACATCTACAGCCATAACAAAAATATACTAATAACAACGTACGCTACGGAAACTACCTACTACTTAAACTATTCACTAAGTAAATTTGAAACGAAACTAGTGTTCGCTCACTACGGTAACGAGAGACCGGATGCAGTCTCAGTGGGAGAGTCTACGAAGCGAGCTAGAGCTAGGCGAGCGCGGGCCGGAAGTGCCGCCGCGTGGGAAATGGGACAGACGGACTGACACTCGGATAGGAGGGAGGGAGGGAGGGAGGGTAGGGGTGGGACGGACGGGCGGGTCCAGCCGGCTCGGCATTACAACTACCTATATACAGACGTCACGCATCACGCAGGCTACATAGCGCTACACTTGCACGTACGCGAGCCACTTGAGCAAACGAGCGGTACCTGTGCCGGTAACATATAAATATTCAACAACAACTAACTTAGCGCCGCGGGGCTGCGCGGGGCTGCGCGGGGCTGCGCGGGGCTGCGCGGGGCTCGCGGCCGCGATCGCTCGGGGGGAGCATTTCCAAAATAACATATATCCATTAAAATTTGGTCCTTACGTCGTCAACTAACCCTGTAGCGAAGTTAAAGGGAAGAGAAGATAGCAAACGACGATAGATCGCAGTTCGAGTGGAACTTTGGTAAAGATTCACCTATTCAACTAATATTAACTTACGGTAACTGTAAATCTTATATATAAACGAATAACTTAGAGGTGCGAGGAGACGAAGGGTAGAGAGAAGACAGGTGTGGGAAGAAGGAGTAAAACTGATCGATTCGCCATACCACCGGCTCGCGTCCGCGCTGTGGTTACAACATAAGTACTATGGGAACAGCGAATCGGTAGTTCGAGTGTGGTGGGTGGTGAAGAGCATTACATTTAACAATAGTTTAGTCAGTATTGTACATTATAACAGAACATTTGAAAAGCGTTACAAATAGAAAGGAGCGGTGTGCCCGAGACGGCGCAACGCGCGACGATGCCCGCACCCTGGAAGTGAGAGAAAAACTTATTTATAATCAAAACAATTATATGTACTAATTAGATATAATCTAAATTGAGATGGCCAGTCCTAGATATAACTTACATGCAATGTGGCGTGTTTGTGCTGAGCGGAACTAGCTTATACGTCCGCGTATTTGGACAGCTTCTCGCGCAATATGTGGTTCTCTTTCTTCAGCAGTTCCACTTCTTGTCGTAGGCCCATGTTCTGAAATTATAATATTTTTATATTAAAATAGATTAGAAATAGCATCTTTTTATATGTTGATGCTTCGAAATAGCCTTATTAATTATAGTTTTCGACGTATTCAGAAAGGATTCCCAAAAAGGATTAATGTAAGGAAGATTGTTTTAGGACTGTTACCAACTTACCTCCTTTTCTAGATAGCCAGCTCGAAGCGCGATTTGGTTTTCTTTCATGCGGCGCGCGTCACGCGACCTCTTGGCCGCCATGTTGTTCTTCCGTCGGCGTGCCCAGTACTTGTCGTCTTTCAGGTCATCGGGCACGAACTGCCGACGACGTCGATATGAGGTTAACACGCCGCGCCAAACACTCAAACCACCCTTCACCCAATCATAATACTTTATTCCACTACCCCGACCTGACCGTACCCAGCGTTTTGATTACTGACCCAAAAAATATTTACAGAATCTACTAAAATGCAATACAAATCCGATTATTTAAATAGATTTATAAAAAGTTTAAATATAACCTTGTACCCAGTCCACTGGAAGCAATATATATATACAAAATGTTTGTACTGGTGTCGGTGCGGAACCCACTTAGTTGCAAGATGTCGGTAGCGTCGGTGTGGTGTAATATTTTAGTGATTTAAATGGCACATGACACATTATTTTCTACTTTAAGTCAAAAAAGATGAACGAAAACGGAGTGTTTTAACTTTAAATTTTCTGTTCCGCTACGTGAGGGTGATGTTAAAATTTGGCGTAGCATATAATTTTAGTAAATTTATAAATAATTTGCAAAATAATGTATCATGTGTTGACACAATCATCTAAGCGGGTTAATGCGTAATCTGTGTCTAATATTTGGAAATCTAACGAAATATAACGAATTGAACTAAACTAAAGTTATACTAACAAAGAAACCGACACAGATCAAAGCATATAGACTGCATAAGAATTTTCTCATATTATATTTATTATAGGCAATCTTTGTTTCAGTTACAAAAAATATAACTCACTTGAGAAAGTTGTATTCAATTATTTTAAAATATGTCATAGTCTTATTTATTGCCAAGATGTTATGAGTTCAAAATCCACAAATTACCTTTAATCACATATCTATATATAATATACTTTGTTCAAATAATGGTTTTGTTTCAAATATTAGGTATATTCATAACGTACAGCCTTAAACATATACAAAAATGTTAGTAAAAACTGACAAAGCGTTAGAAAGCGTTTGTCATGCTGTGTGTGTAGTGTAGTAGTTGGTTGAAATAAAAATCAAAAACAAAAATAAAATAAAATATTAAATGTATACTATGGACCCTCAAACTTGTACAAAAGTGAACAAATATATATATTTTTAAAATACATCAATAATTTTAACTATCTTTTTTTCAGTTGGATATGAAAATGTCAGTGTTGTCATGTTTTAAGAGAAGCGAGGTATAAATTACAAAATGTATTTTTTAAGAAGAAAATTTAATTAGAAAAAGGGACAATAACGTTACTTTATTGTCAATCTTGTCAGATATTCTCCATAAGGAATAAATAACAGATTAAAAAATTATTTTACTTACTTTTCAATTATTAATGGTTTCAAATATTTCGAATGCATTAACAATTTGCAAATGAATTTAGTTCTTAGGTATCAATTAGTTAAGCAAGTGTAAAGAAGACCCTACCATAAAATAATTATGTAAAAAAAATTAACGAATGACAGCTGCCAAAATCATGATATAGTTATAATATTATAAAGTTGAAGAGTTTATTTGGTTGAACGCTCTAATCTCGGTAACTATTGATTGGACTTGGCTATAAGCTATGTTACATCGTTTCGACGTAGCCTTTCGCACATACAGTCAGACTTATCACGACACTTGGAACGTGTCATACAAAACAACTCATTTGAACACGTGGGCGAAACCGCGGGTAATACAACAGTGTCTAAACGAAATATAATTGAATAAAGACAAAGGGCGGCGTTGAGTTCTGCCACTCAACACACAATGCCTTCAGAAATCGGCAGAAAGTGGGGAACGTCGTGTCTTAACACTAGGTCCCTACACTGCTGTGTGCGGGATAAACCGTTAAGCCAATTTTTTTTTAGTATATATTTGTCTTTCTACTACTTTAATCTATAAACAATATCCCTAAATAAGCAAAAAAAGCACTTAACAAGAATATGAAAAATAACTCATATTAATGTGTATTAATACGACGGACTAGGGAAATAAAACAAAAGCTGACTTTTATTAACTATAATAGTCATACAGCTTCATTCATTTAAATGTAACAAAATTAAATTGACAAAAGAACTATAAATAATACCGGCGAGAGGGGCCGCGAGATAAAAGGTAAACAGACCAGAAAAAGGCCTTTACTTGCCCCAGTTAATATATCTTATGAAAATTACTATAGAGTTTGCCAATATAAAATAAATAAATAAATAAATATAATTCGGCAGAAATATATATACGACATGTGTTTTTATTTTGGTTTTTAAAACGTTGATCACATCTGATTTCCACTATTAGATTGAATGATATATAAACCTTTAAGACTGTTATAAATGCCTTAAATAATGTTCTATTTCTTTATTTTTTTTATTAAATAACAAATGGCACGTAAATTGCAGAGAATTGCAGAGAAGGGATTATAATATATGCATTTCAACCAAACAAACTCTTCATATTTGCAATATTAATACATATTTGTATTATAATATTATTATTCCAACAAAAAACATAATTTTGTTGGCATAACTTCAAAAGCTGATAAGTGTGATAGGTGTAGTGTTAAGTGACGCCGCACCCCGCAGGCTGTTGCAGCATGCCGCTAGGAATGATCAGCGCACTAACTTCATTTACCTGTTTCCTGGACTTCTTGATCATGGGCTGTGGCTTCAGTTCTTCGTCAGAGAAAGCACGTGTCCTGGGGTCAAAGTCCCGGCCTGATGACGCCATGGAGAAGGCTGTAATTGGATAGTATTGGCCGTGAAACCATTGCCTATGATTGATGTCGTCGTAAGTTCAGAACAGGGTATTGTGGACAAAATTGTACAAGCCACATAGGTGAAAAATAATTGGAAATTTTGTTAAACTTGTAGTGGTAAGGAATAAATAATGTCTTTAAGGTTATCTATGTAAGGCTATATAGATTCCTCAAAGCAAATTACACTTCACTTAAAGAGAACACAGAGTTACTTTAAATAAGTACACATTAACCGATTTGACCGTTGGAATCAGCAGAGCATTGCAGAAAACAGAAAGAAAACAATAAAATAAATATTCAAGTAACTGCTTACACACGTGTCAGCGAAAGAGCGGACATATATTAATGAAATAATTGTGTAATATTAGCTTTGAAATTTTACAATACAGGGTCGGTATCTATTTTATTTTCGTAAGATATTCCTTTAATTTAGTTTCAAAATTATAAATAGTAATTTATTGTAATTGGGGGTTGTCTATCGGTGGTTAAAGTGTAAGCACGTACCTACCAGACCTCCGCGGGAAATAAGCCAGAAAGAGTGGTAAATAGAAGAAATTGCTTAAAATCAAGTGTAGCTTTCTTACAACAAAGATTGTTAAACAATTTAATGAAGTGAAGGGAAAAACGAAAAAACAATCGGGTGTTCTTCGGAGTAGAGGAAGTTGGAAAATCTGAGCGGGATTTGGTAGACTATATAAAGGGCACCATAGAAGAGTCAGGAGTACAAATGGACAGCCAAGAGATTAGCAATGTGTACAGGATCGGAAAGAAGTCTGAGAACAAAAACCGTCCAGTTGTCGTATCACTAACAACACAATGGATAAAAAATCTTGTACTCAAAAACAAGTCCAATTTCCCAACAAATATTTATGTCAAAGAGGACTACTCCAAGGAAACCTTGGAAAAACGCAAACAACTGCAGCCCCAAGTAGAAGAAGAAAAAAGGAAAAAAAAAAGGAAATTTTGCTTATATAAAACATGATAAACTCATAGTTATAAAACCAAAAGATAATAACAGAGAAAAGAGGAAAAGAGAAACCTCAGGCTCTCCCAACTATACGTCCCAGAAGAAAGCTAGCATAAACAGCAAATTTGTAAGAAAAAATTGCTCCGATTGTAAGTTGTTTTGTAAAATTTTACGAATATAAATACATTTATATACAGATTTAGATTTTAAGTTAATTTTAGAAGCGGCTCCCCAAATTTCAATTAGATAAATTAGATTTATCTGAACTACGAGGCAGACAACGAAATGTACCACGCAACGAGCCAAGCGGCGAGGATGTCAGGTCACTGTCCAAGGTTAGACCTAAATACGTTTTTTATATTTTTGCCTTTAAATATTATATTTTGATTTTTTATAATATAGCGTGTTTTTAAAAAATACTTGTGTCATATAGGGTTCCGAGTATTGAATTTTTGAGTACTTATATAGTTTTAGTTAATTAAAATATTTCTACAATACAAAGATTTGATGAAGCGACTAAGTAGTAACTACTGTATTTGTTGATAATAGTATAGGTTATCTATCTATAAAAAATGAAAAAAATATCTAAGAAAATCTAATAGAATCACTAATAAAGAATTAAAATCTAAAATCAATTGTAAATGAACACTATAATAAAATATATAACCATAATAATACATACTGGAGTCGGCTGGCGACAACGGAGGGTTTATTGTATCCGGACTCATGCAATCCGACGGCGAAGGAGATCTTTCGCGCTTTGTGACCGGCGCTTGCAGGCCCAGGGCGAGGCCTGCGCTGCCCCCAAAGGCGGATCCGCCCAGGTGGGCGCCACCCAGACCCTCGCCAGGCATGCCATTCTCCGACAGGAACTCGTCTAAGTCCACGTACTGAAAGCAATTGATAGGTCACGCAGCGCCATACACAGCGCCAGCACAGTAGCAGAGCCACATCGCATTCGCAAATTCGCATAGTCCATACTTATTCTATTATAAAGATAATATAGATAAACAAACAATAATATATTATAAGAAATAAAAAAATATTACAAAAAAAGCAGATCGTTGCTACAAAGGGAAATGTCATATCAGGACATGAGATTTCTCTTTAACATAAACATTTAAAGTAGGACAACACTGACCGACGGGAGGAGGAGGCGGGCAAGCTACTATATTACCTAGTGCGGAGTAAAAGCTACATATAAACACGAACACAACACAACACGCAATAGGTAATAAAGTGGCGATTACTGACTTCTTGTACCTTGAGATCTGGGTCGTATGGCAGGGTTTTGTCCCACAGGTTGGGGCCGAGGAAGGCAGCCTGCGCCTCCCATAGCTCGTTGTCATCTTTCTTGTCTTCAAGGGTGTCCTTGCTGTTCACTGATTTGCCTGTAACAAAGGATGGCCCGGTCACTGCAGCTCGCGCCTATCATAGCCAGTTTCTACCCCCACTTATAAAATAATAAATAACTACAAAATATAGGGGGATAAAATCATGGCTGCGAACACAGGTACAGGCTAGTGCTATGTAATATTATATATACAAATCCGTCAAACACTATATATAATATACATTCGCAGAGCATATACAATTCGCATCGTAATTCTTTAGTGCTAATATAATTATATTAATAAATAATAAATTAATATATTATGTAAAAGTAATATAATAAATAGAGCTATTTGAAATACGATAAATTAAAAAACAAAACAACTTCCATTTGGAAATAAAATAAAACAAATATTTTCTATGAAGATAATAATAAAAAGATGGTACAGGCTTTTTTATCGTTGGCTGTACTCGTATATAAATGAAGTCTAGCAACACGTGCGTGGGGGGTGTCACGCGGCAGGCCACGGGCGCACCGCCTCGTGATCGGACAAAGGGCTTTAATACCCCGAAAATAAACGGCACACACATATATATATATATATACCCTCCGACTTTAAGGGTAGTTTTAATACAATATATATATATATATATATATAGGTTATTTACCATGGTTCCTAAATATTATTTTTTTAATCTTAAAATAGACTGTAACGTATAGAAACAAATTTAAAATATGAAATGCGTTTTTTTTTTTGAGAAAATTTTTGCACTTTTGAGTCAGAAGGCAATTCTGCTAACAATTGTTCTTTAAAATAACATATGGATGTATGATGTATTTTATTAGATTATTTTACCTATGACATATTAATAATAAAGCAATCATAAGCTTTCGGATTTCGAAAAGGATTCGAATTCATTTCGTTCATTAAATGCGATCTTGCTAATCGATTTTTTTAAAGTAACTTAAGTTACATGAATATGTAAGTATAAATACGATCTTAATAGCCAAAGTAAATATTTATTTCATACAAACACTTAATATTTTATTAAGTTCATGTTATGTGTTCCGCATATAGCTGGGCAGGTTCCTCAGATCCCCGAATTTTCGAGACACTGTGTTGAGCGGCGGCACTCAGCCTTGTTACCAGAGCGAACAAATGAAAATAATAAAAAGATCACTTCCTCGATTGATGATTGAACCCACAGCCGTCGCGTTTACAATCACACGCCATATCAAACAAGCCCAGTAATATAGTCTGAATAGGATATGCATTAATAATTAAATCGCTAGAATTGTTCTCAAGAACAATGTTTTGTTTTTCTCTTCTATTTGCAGGAGTTGACGTATTTATATAGGTACATATAACTTCAAAGAACTTATAATTATGTTTAATTTCTATAGTGATATATTTTTATATATTTATATGAGTAGAGGCCGTCGTGGCGCAATTGCATAGCGCGTGACTTTTATGCGACGACTGTAGGTTCCATTTCAACGCGGAGGAAATATGTCATACTTTTTTTTATCTTCACGCTTCATTCCCCACATAGCAGAGTAGGCAAAGGGAATGTGGAAACTTAGTGTTATGATGAATTATGAAAAAACTCCGACCCGTCAACACATCTACGTTTCAAGCTAAGCGATTAAAATTAATATTTGCCAACATGTAAGTGAATCGTTATATTTTCCATAGTCATATAGGTATAAGAAATATTAACTAATTTTATTTTATGGTTTGTGAAAGTTATGTGTATTTTTTTTATTAGTCACATCGTCACCACATAACAAGGAAAAATTGTGCCTTTCTTAGAATACTTGGGATTCATTTGATTTAATTTAACTTGACTTGACTTGTGGTTCCACCTCCGTGGCCCCAAAAGAAATTATATATCTTTATATGTACGAGATAAGTCACCGAAACAATGTGAAATTTTACCTCTCGATAATCGGACTATCCAATGCAAAACTGTTCTTTTTAATTCCTATCAAATATATAAAATATATGCGGCTAGCCGTGGCACAGGGCACATGCGTGCGACAGCAAACACGTTTCGTGGGTTTTAAGATGTAATATTATCATTTCTTAACTCTGCTAACGAAGCGCGGCGTTGAATTCCGCCGCTCAACAAGCAATGCCTCCAGAATCTGGCGCGAATTGGGGAACAGAAGTGTTTTAATAGGATTGCAGTATTCTGCTACTTACGGGATACAGCATAAAGTACACCGTATACTAACTACAATAATTAACCATATAAATAAATAACAAAAATAAAATATCTTCTTTTCTATCGTTAAATAACAACACAACCAGTTAAAATCTAACAACGTAAATGTAACTCCATCGGCTTCCTTGTGTAAAAAAACACTTGGAAGTAGAGAGAGAGGAAGCGGGAAGCGATGTTACGTGCACTTTCATACGTTCCGGTGAACGGGTTACGATGCGTTGTGTATCGTAATCTTAGTTTTGTTTAGTTACTTTTTTTTAGGTTTTTTGTTTGGATTTGGTGTGAATTTCATTGAAAATGTATTGGAGAATAGATAATAATAATAATTATTATTATTATTTATTAAATAATATCCATTTCGTTTGTGAATGTGTGGTATTTTCGGTTTGTCATTAAGTAAGATTTCTTGTAGAGGTTGAAAATGTAGACAGCTAAACGTGACATTAGAGACATCGGACGAGAAGTGAGGAACGGTGTGTCTTAACACTCACTACGTTCCTTCTATTTACCTTGATATAATCGGTATACCGCGTGGAGAATTTTTTTTAAAACAAAAAAATAAAAACGGAGTGATATGATTTCTTTAATATTAACAATACACCAGTTTTTCCAGCATCGTAGTCAGAGAAAATTTAATTTTCAAACTCTTCATTGTCACTTTCACCCAATTCTCAAGACTTTCCATATTAAATAGCGTAAAATTAACTAAACAGACAAACATAAAACATAATAATATAGGTCACATGAAACCGCAAGCTAAGATTGTAGGAAGCAAGTTACTTCCGGACCGCGCCGGCCAGACCACTCTCACTTTCAGTGGAGAAAGTTGGATGACGCCATCGCACACTATGCAACGATTATTGCCTTTTGCCTTTGATTTTTCTTTGTAATTTCTTATTTGTCTAATAAATTCTACAATATTTTAAATAATATTTGTATGAATCATCCTATACTAATAATAAAAGATGGATGCAGAGCTTGACTTGAAAGAGCGGTCCCAACAAATAGTATAAACGGGAGTAATAATAAAATGATGCTAAACACCTGTTTTAGGTTTTAAATAACGTAATAATTAATTCAAAATCATAAATAACGAACAAGAGTCAAAACACTAGAAAAAATATTTAAAAATCATTTAAAGATTGGTGAAAAGAAAACGATAGAAACGGTGGGGAACGATAGTGTCACAATAGGAACACGAAGTGTATGAACTGCTAAAAAACCCTACACTATTCAAATAACATAAAAATTATAGATGAAATAAATATGTTGTGGCCCCAGGCGTAAACCCTGAGGTACATCTACCGCATAGCTTAGTATTCGGCAATGGATTATGGCAGAGAAAGTGTTCAAAATGCGACTTAACTGCCACTCTCACTGTTGCGGGAAAGTAGTCGAAGTTGAGTTGCCCTTCGCCCCGTGAAGTTATTTCATTTGCATAGAGCATTCTGTAGTTTTAGTAACTGAATTTAATAAGTTTAGTTTTTAAATATTATCCTTAAGTTCTTTTTTATTATCATTTTAGAAAGACACTCGATTCCTCGACGAACTACCCAATTTTTAAGCCATCATGACTTTATTTCCGCGTTCCGCGCGAAAATGTGGAAATGAAAATAACCCATTCCCCCTAGTGGGAGAACCACGACGGCCTTAAATATAAATTATTATATTTTTTTATATATAAATTTTCAAATACATTCAACAAGAAGTACTATTAAAATAGAAATGTTATTTTTATTTAAGTGACAATAGTATTGTTTATATATGAATTAATTGCGAAAGAGAGGTATTGAGGAAAAACGTATGCTAAGTTGTTGTAATGACTTAGTTGGCCTAAGTTGCTTCTTGTATATGTTATGTTTATTTTATTTTTTAAAGAAACCCAGTATTAAGTCACTCCGTTCTCCACTTCCGGACTACTAAAGTGACATATCAAGCCATTCTAGTTATTTGTTAAATATTATTTACTTTAACAAAATAGAAATAAAAAAGGAAAAAACTGTGTACCAAAAAGTAAATATTTCTGCCATCCGTTGAAGTAAATAAAGTGATAAAATTACATCTTATTACTGCTGGAAATATTAATGTATCTGTACAGTAATTAATGACCCTAAATACTCATCTCTATTATATAAACAACTACCCTAAATGAGGTTCGAACCCACAACCACCAAACTCTAAATCAAACAGTATATACCTCATATTCATTGATACATACATAATAATCACGTAAAGTATTCAAAACATAGCAAAGTTATTGGCATTCCAAGTAAGTACTGGAAAGCTGCGCTTGCGCAACATTACTTCCTAGTCGGAAAATATAGGTAAGGAGTGCCGATAGATAATTAGGAGAGGGGGTAATAGGTAAAAGAGTATAGAGGGGTAACTTTAAGGGGGGGTACGTAAGGAAGGGGGAAATGGGAAGTGGTTGCGTAACGGTAACAGTGAAAGTGTTTTCCGTTCGACGTTGTTTTGGTAGATGTGTGAATTAACGAAAGTTATATACGAGTAGAGTAGATAGATGTATGAATG
This sequence comes from Heliconius aoede, assembly GCA_037355905.1. NCBI lineage: Eukaryota > Metazoa > Arthropoda > Insecta > Lepidoptera > Nymphalidae > Heliconius > Heliconius aoede. The sequence continues at coordinate 670,097 of JBAIZZ010000363.1, read as the reverse complement.
TGTCGTATTATAATATCTCGATGTTTGTGCGGCAATGAATTAAATTGGGTTTGATCTTTTTTTTTGATTATTTGTCATTTGAGGATGCTATAAAAAGTAAACATACTAATAAAAAAAAATTTTTCCTAATCAGTAATGGACTATGAACAGCATAAGTTTTAACGCAGCGCTACTTAACACGTTCACGTTTTTATGTTCCCGCAGGAATTCCTGGCCCACCTACCCACCGCTAAATACCTACCCGAGTTTTATATATATTTGTTAAGAGTACCGGTAGAATATTTAAAATATTATCACTCTATTAATTTAAGTACATTTTATCACAATAATTAAAACATTTAACCAATATTATATTAGAAAAAATAGAAAATAACCTTATAAATATAACTTTTACTGTCAATTACTGTCTCAATTTCATACTTCCTATTTATCACATAAAGAAGGCGAGAAATGTCTTCCCCGATAAGCGAAATAAAATTACAAATTATACTCAGGACCGTCTCGTATATATTTTACTATGAAACAAAAATATATTACAGTTTGAACTATTAATTCATGAGATTAGTGCAGTCACCCAAACAAACTCTTCCACTTACACTCTATAATATCAGTATACCGCTAAAACTATAGAACTACAGAAGTAGTCGCTTCTCAAAGGAAAGTGTTTGTAAACAATCATATCAGGGCAGTAGTGTCGACACGCAATGTAATTTTTTATTAAGAATCTAATTTAATACTAACACGTCATTCAGTTTTTTTTTTTCATAAAAATTGGTTTATTATTGTTGATTCATACAAGCGCTTTGTGTATGATTGATAGAGATAGTGGGTTAGATTCCGTTCGAGGCGAATATTTGTGTTACTACACAAATAAATTCTACGTTATGGTTTTTCTTAGTTAATTTTAGTTAATATTGAAATATTATAATATTAAGTAAAGTCAGATTTTAAGTAAAATACAAGTTATTGAATTAATAAATAGATGATTACGATTAATAGAAGCGACGATAGTGGGTTCGATAACCACTCGAGGGGAATGAATTTTATTTTCAATTTAAAAATAAAACCATGGCGTTGAGTTCCATCACTCAGCACGCAGTCTCGAAATCGGACGGTCACAGAAAAACGGACTTTGACATTTGGTATTCTCTGCCACTGCTCTTTTACTTAGTTATTTATTCCACAGAAAGAACAATTTAGTATTTCTTCCGAGTACAATTCTTTTACAACTACATAACTATTACGCGATATAGAAAATAAATTACTATTTTTTTTTCTTGTTTTATTTTTTATATAAATTATATTTATTGTCGATTGTTATTATGATAATATTATAATTAGAGAAGTAATGATTTTATTATTATTATAATATCTTAAATACCTATACTATATGTATTTGATATTTAAGAAAATATACAATAAGGACGACGAATGGCGGGTTTTATACGCGATGTTTCTGTATTCGATTTCCATTAGAGAAATTTTCATAAAAAAATAATTAGTTACTATGAATTAAAACTACCGCGAACTGTGCACGTAAATTAGTTTGATAGTTAACGCCGTTAATTTCCGCCACATCTGTGCAGAATAAAATAAGCAAAGCAGATAACTCTTATCCTAACTCTACAAAAGGAATAGAATTAGAAAAATAAGTTTTAAAATAGATTTTTCTGCTCCAGCCGTGCTAGTATTAAGTACACTTCGTTCTGTACTTTTCACTAAATTTTATATGGCGTTATTCACTGTTATATGACCAATACCAGAACTTTAATATTAAAATGGAAAATTTTCGCAAATGTCGCAACTTCAATTTTGCTGACGGGAAACTCAATAAAGTAAGTAAAAGTGATTGCTCACCATTCTATGCGCGTGCGCAACACGTGATACATACTAAGTCTAATAATTTCTATTTCTCTTGAATATTTGTAATAATTAGAAGTGAATATACGCAAGGTTATATTAGTTAGGTTCGATTTTTTTTGAGAATATTTCTTATTTAATGTTTATTATTATATTTTATTTTTTTGTCAATCAAAATTTATTGGAAGACTGACACATTTATTCAAAAAAATAAAAAAATAAATAAATATCTTCGATTGAGAGTAGATACGTCTATCATGTATACTAATACTATATTATATGTACAGTACATATAAAAAAAACTAATCAAATTGACATTTATATTTGTTTTGTAATTTTAAGCTATGTTGTATTTTCTTTACTTTCTATGAACTGATTATATTAATTAATTAAAATTAATTCTTCCAAATTAATATTATTACACAGCATAATATACAAGTAATTAAACTATAATGTATATTATGCAAAAAAAAAATCAGATCAAAGCGTGTTGTTTTGTAATAGACGCGATATGTTTATAAAGCAGGGTAAGCAAAGTAAAGTTAGTGTAAAGACAAGCAGTTCTTCGCTTTTAGCCCGAATATACAACAGAACTCAACTCCGCATATTGTCTCATCAGAGCAAGCAAATTAAGATAATTCCTCAATGAGATTCAAACCAACAACCGATACGTTTACAGTAGGAATTTCTAGTAAGGAATAAATCAATGAACGATCTACGAATCTAATTATATTTCAATATACGAAAGCCTCGTAGCAGTTAACCTTCGTATAATTTATTAGTTAAAAATTTTTATGACGGAAATTAGTGAATTAATTTAAAGAGAATATAGAGCCTTTTTTTCTTCATCTTTCGATGTATTCATGTATGGAAGTGACCGATCACTTTGTCCGTAAGGTAAGGTTCCCTCTACATACCCTGATATATGCGGAACAGTTTCAAGCTTTATCCCGCATATAGCAAAGTAAGTAGCAGAGCTTGGGGACAATATTACGCCTCGAACTGGGCTATCATTGCGCACTCTACAAAATACTCAAAAATAAAATAAATATTAAAAAAATGTTTAGATCACTTTAGCTAAGAGCTGTAATTTACATTGCTTCCGTGCTAAAGTGGTTAAATTAATAAATTACCTACACATTAAAATTAAAATTACTTTCATTTTCGCCTTAAGTTGGTTTTTCTTATCGTATTTGTAATATTATAATAGAAATAACTCAACACGCAAAAGTGTTGTAACGGGAAGTTGTGTAACACTAGTTTCCCAGGTTCCATGCGCCTGTCCTGCTATGTGCGGGATACATCGTGAAGTAGTATACTAAAAATATTTTTCACTAATAATAATTAGTGATAAATACTTAATATACACGATGGTCGAGTTTATATATCCTATAATATATCAGCTTCACGCTGTATCCTGCACACAGGCAGAGGGAACTTCGTGTTAAGACACTCCGCTCCCAACTTTCTGCCGAATTCCGGAGGTATTGCGTGTTGAATGGCAGAACTCATCGCCGCGCTTTACCTGGACACCAGAATGAAGAAATGGAAATATAAACGTAAATAAATATTTCACTTCCTCGAGTGAGGTTCGAACACACAACGGTCACACCCTTGTGCCGCTGCGCCACGACAGCCTCAGGTCGAGTTTAATAATTATAATAATATTTCTTTATTATTCTCTATGTATATTTATTTACTTTAATCTTATAAGGGTCTTAATACTTGGTTGGCATTTAAATTCTTATTAAAACAAAACGAAAATGTGTAACTGGACCATCGTATGTCCAATAATAATATGTATATAAATATTTTTAAAAGTATAATTGTAACACGTTTAATAATATAAACCTAAATTACTTATGAATTAAATATCAAGAGATAATTATGTCTAATTCTAAGATTAGTTTAAGAAGCCTTGATTGAAATAATCAAGGAAAAAAATATATAAGTGATAACTTTGAAAGAGTTGAAAAAAGGCACGTACTATGACTGTAGGGAGTAAGAACTAATATATAAAAATAAACACTAAGTTTCTCTACGTAATTAGCTATTCAGAAAAAAATACCCAAAAAATCTAGGTAGATAAGTAAAAAAATACCATAACGTGTTTGGCTAAAGTATTCGTAGTAGAAAGTAAAAGGCGGAGGGGCGAGGGGATGCCGGAAGAGCGATGATGGCCGTAGTCTCTAGCAGTCGCACTTTCGTTTTCTTATTGTGACCTGATATATAATACATATATTAAAAAATATTCTTAATAATATACTTTAAAAAAAATCACTTGCTCTGTTACTTAAATTTAAGATAAAAGAATCAGAAATTTCTTAAACAGAATTCTAGTTGACATATTATATATTTCAAGTATTTGTGTATTAGATGATTTTTGTGAGTTTCGAACAACATATATAAATACTAGTTTTCACTCGAGGCTTCGCTCACGTAGTCAATTGGAAACAATTAAGAGGCGGGTGTGACACATTAAACATTTTTCATAATTTATCCGAGGTTAGGTTACATACTAATTATTAATATATCTTAACACTAGTATAACATAAGAAATTTGTATATATGTTAAATAAATAAATTTAAAATGTATGTATAATATGTATATATTCGTAAACATATTCTTTTACCGGATGTGTTTTAATAGATTCAAAAAACAGGCTGCAACCGAAACCTTCGTACGGCCTTAACGCCCTTACTTACTTACTTACTTAACATTAAGTAACAATTCTAACAAATTCAATTTAAAATAAAAACAAATGTGGAACGTATCGTTTTATTGCTGTGAGATTAGTTAAAATTTTCCGTTACCCATTTACCGCTCCTTTTTTTCAAGACATTGCGTGTTATCTGGCGGAACTTAACACCGCCAGATGAAATTAATAAATTAATTTAATTATTATGAAATAAATTTAGTAATATTAGTTATATACGTGATAGCGAATAGAACAGGCGAAGTGAAAGTGATCCGAGACCCACTTAGATGTATAATACATTTATATTAGTTTTTAATTCATATTATTCTTAAGAAAGCGAAACTTTTAAAAGAACGTGACCCACCGTTCAGTTTGTTTTTATGATTATTAATTTAAAATTAGTTAAAAAAAACAAACAGTATTTTTTTCACATATCCGGAAGCATTAATCACGAATCGTCCAAAACGAAAAACAGATAAATTTTTTTCCGTGCTGACCCCACGATATATAGATATAAGATATTATATATGTATATACAATGTATGTACGAACATATATATGTATAATATTAGTATGAGAGTTGACATTGAATCTTTTATATCTCGGGTCAACGAGATCAAAGTGGCTTTGATAAAATGTAGCTCTAATATTGTCTAGTTATTTCCAATCTAGCGGGGTAGGCGGAGAGAATAATGTTGGAACACTCCTTTCTTCACTATCTGTCATTTTGTATTAATTAGCGGAACTCAACGCTCATCCTACGTGGAGTATTGAATGAAAATAAATAATATATGATCGTTCTATTATAGGAGCACAAACGACAGTAACCTCTGGTTGACTGTAAAAATTGTTGTGGGTTCGATTATAATCAGAAAATGATATATTTATCATTTGAATTTATTCGCTCTAGTAACAAGGCAAAGCGCAGCGTTGAGTTCCACCACTCTCTATGGCTCAAAAATTTTGCGATAACGGATATGTCTTAATCGGAACGGAGAATCTGAATACAACTTTCTTAGGGTTTTTGTGCATACCTTGGCGTATGCGGGATATATTGTGAACTATCTCATTTACAGTAAAATTATCCCACTACGCCACGGCGGCATCAAATTGTCAAGTTTAAAAGTAAAAGTGGTCCGAACGCGGAAGAACAACGGTGTAGCCGGTGAAAGTTGCTAAAAGGTCGCCCCGCGCTTTTCCCAAATATTCTAAGTGAAAGTATGAACGCTCGAATTGATAAAAATAACTTACCACTTGTGCTATCTCGCTCGCGATCATCACTTTTGCGAGGTATCAAATTTTAGGCCTCTTATATTCAAATTTTTTTTTAATTTTATTAAATTGTAAATAATTATTTAATGTAGTTAGTTATTTAATTAGTTATTATTAGTTAGTTTTATTAGTTTTATTATTTTTAGTTAGTTATTTAATGCTTTTTTAATTTAAATTTTAAACTAAATATGTATTTCGCAATCTGTTCTTGTTTTCATTAAGAAAAAGTGACTGGTGAAAAACACGCTAGAAAAACATAAAAAAAACTGACGTCTTTGTCATTATATTATTTACGTACTTAGTAGTTATATGTGTACACTGTACCTATTAAAAATAGATATAATTTTATAAGAATTTTAATACCATAACCATTGAAAAAAAATCTATAGAAAAACTATTAGGTATAAATTATATATTATAATAATTTTATCAAGAATATTTCATTTAAAAACGGTGTCGTTTTTTGTTCATTCCAAAGCGATCGCTTCAAAGCAATTGAGAGAACCCATTGTCAGATTTAGTCTCGTTGAAAAAAGAAACAACCAAAAACGGTTAAGAACTTTCACTTGAAGTTCACTTTCGCGGGCTAAACCGTATATGAATAAATAAATATATATATCATTCATTCTATAAAATAATTTTAAAAATGTATACAAAATATATATAGCTGTAAGATCTAATATATCTATGTATCTAATTAGATATACATGGATAGATATATTAGATAGCAAGACGCTATACGGTAACCTTGTCTCTGAACCTAATGTTGTACGGCTTCTAAAGTAGCATCTCAATACATACATTTAAATAGATAGCGGCCAGATCGTCATCAATAATTTATCAACCGCCGTTCCTCCTACGGTCATCACAAAATAACATTACTTGCCACACTCTGTATCAAGCATATAACGAGAAAGGCAAAACGCACCGAATAGCGTAGTAGCGTATAACGGAACTCAACGCCGCGCTATATCTACCAGAGCGAAGAAACGAAAACGAACATACACGAGCAAGTTTATTTACGTCAATAGCAGATTACTACTAATACATCCGTTTGATAAGTAGCCGATCCACACTATGACCCAGTGCTCCAGTGGTCGGCCGGGGTCGTTTGTTTTGTGCGGTACGTATAACGAGCTAGGGCTTCCTGATACCACTTAATCTTCTTAGTGCCGGACAGGCGGCCTTCCGCAAACAGAGCCTCACGTTAGTAATCTCTACTCTTTCTTTCGCGCACGTAGAGACAAATGTAGAGACAAATGCATGTAGAGTCACGTTTGCGTCATTAAAAAAAACTTCTTGGTTCTATTAAAATTCTGTTTTAAACAATATTTGAATACAGAATGAAAATGTTCGAACAAAATGTTCGAACACACATCATAACGAATATTGGCAAAAGCCAAAAAACCACAGGAGCAAAAAAAACAAACAAAACTAAAGCATCACCAATTCAACCGTACAATCATTTCGGGCAAATTTCCGCTCACGGACCACTTTCTCTTTCGAGCTGGCGATCGAAGACCAAAAAATTGGCAAATCTGAAATCAGGACTGACCATTGACAAAGACATGCTGTCTCCAGATGTGGTATTGACTCCATCGATCGTCATCCTGGACGTGGCCGTGTTGGAGCTGAGGCAGAGTGGGCAGCGGGGGCGGCGGCGCTGGCGGCAGGAGTTGTGGCGGCGGGAGCGGGCCCAGGGGCTGGCTGAGGGGTTGGTGCTGGTACTCCATGATAACGAGTCACTGTTAACACATCGCGGGCGCGTTGTGCGCGAGTGGCGCGGCGTGCGAGCGCGACGGCGAGCGGCGCGCGAGTACCCAGCGCAGCCCGTCCGAGCGCGCGTGCCCCCCCATGGCCAGGGAGGGGACACCCGCTGACATAATCACTCTCGCCAATCATAACTATTACGATTATAACGTGACATGCGCACACGCATTGTAAACACACTCATGACCAACACTAGCCCGAGATGCTATTGACCCAAATCTAGCGAAATTCCGGACAGTAAGATTTGATATTTTTAACAAAAAATACTAATCATCTTATTTTGTTTTTATTAAAAACGAAAACGACTTCTGATTTTATTTATGAAAATGCCAAAAATATATTTTATACTGAAAAAAAAACCTGAAAAAAAAGTGTTATCTCCTTACATGTAGCAAGAACGCTGAATTGACGCGTTGAATTCTTCTGTATGATAAACTGTGATCCACTCAAAAATTTCGGGAACAAGTTCAGCCATGAAAAACTAAATTCGCTTCTTCGCTAGCTGTTTATAGAAAAAAAAGTCCTTGAAAAATACAAAAATCAGTATATAATAGTTCGGTTTTATGAGAAAATTGTAAAAAAGGGGTAATTTACACGTCACAGTCGAAGCATGCCAGGTGCACCGATAACAGAAGAACAATAGGTGTTTTGCTGAACAGATGTTCAGCTCAGCCTCCCTTTGTTTAAACTTAGAAACAATATTGCAAACATAGAAAAATTCAACACTCGTACTTATTGCCTAAATTCTTATTGAAATGACAGTTCTATAAACCTAACAAAATTTATGTGTATTAATCGTATGTTGGAAAATGTTAATAATTTCGTAATCATTTTCGTTGATTTATATATATCTGTCTGTATAAAGCAACAGGATTATATATATATATATCCTGTTGCTTTAAATAGACATATAACAATTTTGTGCTAAATATATATTATATAAAACCAGTTTTTTCCGATAGATCCGATTATCCAGATTTTCGGTTAATCGAATTTCTACTGTATTTAATTTAATCAAATGGGAATCGACATCACAAACTGGTACGCTTACACACAACATTTTTGCCTCTGCGCCACTATTGACCTATATTTTTTTTATTGTTATGTTTATTTTTGGGATATGTTGAAATTTCTATGAAGTAAAATTTGGGCCTAAGAATAGCTGAGAAACTTATATAGGGTGCATTGTATTGCAATCAATAGCGGTTAACAGTTCAAATTTTAGAGAATATATTTATACTATTTATGAAATCTATATAAAATTAACAGATAGTAGAAAAAACAAACACAGGATAGTGGAAAGACAGATAGAAAGTAGTGACTGGTCACTACTTTCTCTCTGTCTTTCTTCCAAAATAGGAACATAAAATAAGGGTTTCGCCTTTACTTATTGGCCGCCGCGGCGCAACTGACTGTAAACGCGACAGTTGTAAGTTTGATTCCCAATCGGAATTCTTAGTTTTCCAATATGGAACGCAAAGTAGGAAATGGAGTGACTTAACACTAGCTCCCATAGGAGCTGAGTGTGAAGCTAAAGTGAAAAGAATATTAAAAAATGGAGTGACTGATCACGACTTTCACTATTTTTTTCTTGTAAGATAGGAGCAAAAAGTAAGTATATAGGTACGAGTACCATTACTTATACCAGTAACAGGTAAAAGTTGGACGATGTCGGCGTGATGGATTGTATAACGATTGTTTACAAAACAACATAACGAAGTCACATCACTTTACTAATTATATATTTATTTATACCAACATTGTAAGGTTGAAGGACGCAGAACTTCACAGGCGCTAGTTTCCCACTCGAGGAAATCAAATGTTGAGTATTTTCATTTCCTCGCTCTGGAAACGACGCGAAGCGCGGCGTTCAGCTACGCCACTCAACAGACAATGCCTCCAGATTACGGCGTGAAGTGGAGATTCAAATAGTTTTTAATGGAAACGGAGTGTTTTAACACTAGGTTCCCTCTTATACCCTGGTACCCTGGTACGTGCAGGATACGGCTTGAAGCTAATGTTACATGGTATTGGTTATTATTGAATGTCGCTAATCGACAACGAAAATCTAATTTTAGTTTAAGACACTCCGTCCCAAAAGCAACATCCAATTTTTGAGACATGCGTGTTGTTTGGAGACCCACCACGCTGCGTTTTATTTTGTTATTAAGCGTTAAGTTACTAAGCTAACTTATTTCGACAATCCATTTTTGGCATCCTCAAAACAAAGATTAAAGACAAATTAGACAAAATGTCTAATTCTGAATTTCTATTTTGAAAATCACAACTTTACAGAAATATTTATTATTATTATATTTTATTTATAATATATATTATATTTATTATTCCTGCAAGTTTTAGTTTCAAGATATCTTCACAGAAAAATCTGTCACCTTTAACTCCTAAAACAGTCAACAGAGAAATTAGCATCTCCTTGCCCAAATACGGAGAACACCTACGCAAAGAGAAAAAAAGACGCAGCCACGTGACATACTTGGCCAATTCAAAACGAAGCTAAAATTGTAAAATTTTCTCCATTCAAATTTTTGCTAATGTATTAATAGAAAGTTGAATTTGATAATACGTCAGCGAAGCGAGCGCCTGTAGCACTTGCTTATATTATACATATTATTATAGGTCAAATTTTATGTTAAATTGCTTAATATTCTTATTTAATTTTTTGTTTTTTAAATAAAACTCATGCAAATTGAATATATCAACAGCGGAGTCGAAATCTAACTATCTTACTACGGAACTATCACAAAATACAGTAACTTAGTCTGGCTGTACAGTAACTTAATCTACTGAGTTAAGTTACGCTTCCCCAACACGAATGTCTGTAATACGAACAATGGTACTTAACACTAAATCGTAAAAAAATAACATCTAAATTCTAAGCCATGGAACAATCACAAGAATACCCTTATAGATAGAAGATATTATACGGCGTTGAGTTACGCTAAGCCTAAAAAAAACCTTGTTGAATATAGAAAAATGATAACAAACTACGCACTAGGTCTAATATTTACTATAACCTCACGTGTCGCCTCGAAACATATCATCAGGTATCTCTAATCTGCTTTATACACTTTTTTTTCAGTATCACACTGTGTGCCGCATATAGAAGCACTGTATGCCGCATATGGGCAGTAGGCCTAGTGTTAAGACACTCCGTTGCCCACGCTCCGTCTTATTTTCAAATCGTAAGTGATTGGCGGAACTCAAGTTTGCGATCCGATTTGTCAACAGTGCGGAGAAATGGCTTTAGTGGGCTATAAATAGTACAATACAACATTTTTCTATTGTGTTAAAGATTTGTAAATATGTCATACAAATGTTCAGAAAATTATAATTAAAATAGTTGCTTTATACTTACTATAATTTTCTTATAACTTAGTCTCTAATAACGGCGATAACCCGCCGCTATCGATACGAACTTGAACCCACCAAACGTGTAACTGACGTGCAGAACTTTACCGACGATAGTAATCTATAGATGTTTAGTGAAAGTCTAGCTTTTTTTTTATGATTCTTAAAGAGAGAACAAACTATATTTAACATGTTTCTGTTATAGTTTCTAAAATATAATGAATATATAATATAAAAATATTGTTTATTTAATTTGGTTTACTTCTCCACATAGATGCGCTTGTAATGTTTGTATCGCCATGAAACTTGGAAGTTATATGTACTTATGTGGCAATACAATATAAGCGTAAAACGGTGTCTCTGGACATTAGATTCCCTCAGTCTTGACATAAGGATTCCTCTGTCTATAATATACTTATTAAATCGGGATACATTTTAACTTTTTAAGACAAACTATTTGACCTTAACTCCTAAAGCAAAAAACGGAGCAAATTATAACTCTATCTATTTAATTTGCACAAACCTAAAAAAATCGCTTCAACTTCCTAGCGCATTACAATCGTCCCAATTGGTTCATTCACATAAAAATTCGCATCATATTTTTTTTATCTGATCGCTTTGTCTCGAGAAGAAATGGCCGAAAGTTGAAAGTTTACGGAGTGGGGGGGAGGGGGGCTATACTTTTACTTTCTCAAAAATATCGGCACTTTCACTAACGAAACGCCCGTAAGCCTCGCGCTGTAATACTGACCGCTGGTTTTTAATAATTATACGATTGAAACTAGGCCTTGTTTCACAATTTAATTTTATTATATAGGTATGTGTAATATATATATATATATATATATATGTGGCCGTAACTTTGTTTATATAGACTATAAAATGTAAAACTTCGATTTTATTTCTAGTTCCCGTAGGTATACCACAAAAAAATTTCATACAAAACGCAACGAAAACGAATATAAACTTAAGTTCGAATTTTATAAATCGACGATGATAATCCACGGAACACTCGGTGGGCCAGTCCAACTCGGACTTGACTCGTTTCTTTATAATATCCTGGTGCAATTATGGATCTTTATTCCAATCAATTTTAAAATTTTAAATGAAAGCATTGTAAGTAGTAGTTAATTGTAGTTTCTTAATTATATTTCTCTGTACTAGGTAATAGCCGACATAGGCGGCTTCGCTCGCTTCAACTATACGAATATTTATTAAATATATTCATGAAATTATTTTCAATTTAGAGTGTGAATTCTAAAAAACCGTGAAACACGTGTTCAATTAAATAATTTTATGAGTCTGAATATTAAATTTTATACAAATCGGTGCAGATTTATCCCCTATTTCATCCCTTGAGGATTTTCAAAATCCCTTCTCAGTGGGTCAGTAATTACAAAAATACATATCTGTCCAAATTTTACGATATGCACAGAGGTTACTGCTGCGTGCGTCTTATTTCAGTCAGTGGGAACAGCTTTTATATGTACAGATTACTAATTACACATTGCTTATTAGTAGTTGAAATAATTTATTATATATCTATCTATTGATGTTAAGAAAAAGTAAAAAATATTTCATTTCAATCTCAATAGAATAAAAAAGAATGTATAATCCACAAATTAATATTAAGTACATTATTTAACCCACCACACTATTTCTAGTTAAAATTATTTATATGTGATAATTTTATTAAGAGAACACTGTAAGTATTTTTAACATTTTAAAGTGCTATTGCACATTAAGGTAAAAATGCTTATTAGAAGTCTTATATAAATTTGTGGCCATCATGGCGCAGCGGCACAAGGTTGCGACTACAACGTGACAGATGTGGGTTGGATTCTCACTCGAGGAAGTGAAATATTTATTTACGTTTATATTTCTATTTCTTCGCTCTGGTTCGAGGCAAAGCGCGGCGTTGAGTTCTCCCACTCAACACGCAGTGCCTCCAGAAATCGGCAGAAAGTGGGGAATGGAGTGTCTTAACACGAGGCACAGCGTGAAGCTGATTTAATTTGATTTAATTTTTAATTTGTATATAAATTTGAACCTAGTTAGATTTGAATCCGCGGCTCTTGAAAACTGTCAAGCGCTCTGACCACTGCGCCATACCTTCCTCATATAAGGGTTCCATGGTTCATGATTGTAAGAAATGAAGCGAAACTTAGTTATGAAGAACCAAAAATACGCAGATCAATTTTAATACTGGGTTAGTGAAAGGCCACCTGTTTATAAAAGTTTAATAGGTACAGATGCACAGATGGACAAAATTTTATTGCAATAAGCAATTAAATACTGACAAGTGTTATGTTTGTTGTGCGAGAATCACAATAAACGATTAAGAATAGTAAGCCATTTTTCCTTAAGATGTTTGTTTCTGAGAGATAATCAATCGCCAAACCAAACCATAAATAAGATCGCATAACTACGAACTTAAATGAGAGGAGGTCGAGGTCAAATAAAAAAATATGTTAATTATCATCTTTCAAACAAACGGTCCTGCCATTTGTCCATAAGAATGAAGCTTTTGAACTTTCACTTGGTTTTTTTTTTGTATGATTTATCTACACTTTAATATTATAAAGTGGGATAGTTTGTTTTGTTAGTACGCACTAATCTCAGGAACTACTTGCTCGATCTTTTTTTTAAATTGATGCTATTATTTGACCTCTTGGCTTTTATAGAAACATCGGCTGGGTACGGCAGAGGGCACTCTATCCCTGAGAAAGTGCAAGCGCTATGTGGCTGCTTGAGGAGAGGAAGTCGACGGCAAGGGCGTCCCCTGAGGAACTCCAATAGATGTAGAGTAACAATGTTTTCATCATGATAAAGTAAAGTGTAGGTAAATACATTGATGTACCCAACGCGACGGCTCTAGTTTTTTATATTAAAAATAAAGAAAAGTTCAAGGTTTGAATTTTGAAAGTAAAATTTTCTCGGCGATTTTATATCAAAGTTTTTTCCCGATCGACCCGAAAACTGTTATTTTGTATTTGTTTTTTTCCTCAGTTCTTACATTACCTTTCGAGTAGGTACCACGTGACGATATTGAACATCGATTTAAATTGTTTATTTCAGTATAGGAATATTTTAAATTATAATTTCAAATATTTTGTCATTCTATTAATTCATTTTTTTCTTAATATTTTACCGTAATTTAATGTTAATGTCATTTTAACTAATATACCTTTAGGTATAGTGTACCTACATATATGAAGGATAGTATTATTTCTATTCTCAAGTGAAGCAAGATATCAGCTTAAGAATACTGAAGTGAGATATATTTATAAATATTTATAATATATATATATAAACGAAACTTAAAGTTAAATACTAACTCCTTAAAGAAAATTTAAATTTCAGCCTTTTTTCGTAAATTTTCGAATTTTGTAAACAACTTAGCTCATTATACGTTCTAAAATATTTAAATAGTGTGTTGTATCGACTTAAAAAATGCTTAAATCGAAAAGAATATAAGAAATCAAAATCAAGTCTTTTTAACCGACTTCTGTAAGAAAAGGAGGTTTTCAATTCGACTGTAATTTTTTTATTAATTTTTGTATGTTTGTTGCCTCAGAACTTTTGACTGGCTGACCCGATTTTGATGTTTTTTTATTTGAAAGCTAGTGCTTCCCGAGCATGTTTACGGTAGACCTTTACTCCTGTCAGACGTCCTAAAGGCTGTTTAAAATTGGGGCAAATGACGTTACACTATCAAATCCACCCAGACCAATCCGATACTTAATATTTCAGGTTTGCTAATTGCAAATGCAAATCAGTCTATTATTATTATTATTATATTAACTCTTTGAATTTTGACGTAAACAGTTTTTTGTTTGACATGAGAATTGTGCAATTATAACAAAATTTTCAAAATCATCCTGAATTAAATAAAAGTTAAGTGCTTCTCGCGAAGACAAAAAAAAATAAAAAATCTTGCTTTCTATTTTTTTTCTTATACAAAATTATAGAATCGGTTGTTGCAGCACAGTGTTTTATTGTAAATTGTACAGTTGTGGGTTCGATTCCCTCGCGTGGATATGAAATATTTTCATTTCCTCGTTTTGGTAACGAGCGGCGTTGACTTCCACCACTCAACACGCTATGTCCCAAAGATTGGGCAGTAAACGGGGAACAGAGTGTTATTTTTTGGTAGCCTCTGCCTACCCTGTTATACGGGAAGCTCTTGTTATCTCTACACAATACTTAGTTGTAGCCCTAACTTCTATTAGATAGAGCAATCAATTCATAAGAGTCTACAAATGAATAAATCACACTGAATCGTTGGGCGAGGGGACACAAATCGTGATAATAGGCACTAGATGCAATTCTGCGTGCGAACTAGCGTCTTGCAATTTTCCTCCTTTCAAAATACGTATATATATCTACATATATAATTTTTTTGTAATAGAGAAATAGATCAGGACGTCGTGGCGCAAGGGCACAAAAGTGTGACTATAACGCGACGGTTGTGGGTTCGACACTAAGGCACAAACCCAGCGTTGACTTCCTCAACACGCTATGCCTCGAAAAATTCGGCGGAAACTGAGGAACGGAGTGTTTTAACACTTCCATCTGCCACTATCCTGCTGTATGCGGGATACAGCGTGAAGCTAGTTTTTTTAATCGAGAGAAAATATGAATAGAACTACTAACAAAATTTAAGTAATCTCGTACTCCGGTGAAGTATAACCCAAGCGAGGCGTTAAATTACGCTACGCAATGTCTTATTCGGTAAAATAGAGTCCACTTCACTAAAAAATATAAATGTAATGAATGATTTTTGTACCCGCCGAATACGTAATTTATTTTTAATAAAAATTACAAAAACTTGTGGTGTTTTTTTTTGTGTGGACAGGTTCCATTTTTACATCGGAAAGTAAGATTACCGTCTGCTATATATAACATCCTACTTTCGCCTCGCATTCCATTTCTTATAACCTGAGCGAATATTTTAAAAGGCTTGCTTATTTTATTCCATTTTAAACTATAATATCATTTCGTGAGAAAATAATCTTATCTGAGCAAAGTACGACTGGTTACGAATTCAATGACCATTCAAGGAAAAGTAAAATATCTGCACGATGAGGCCATTTGTGATATAGGAGCACATGCGTGTGACGGCAAACGTGACAGGTTGGGGGTTTGATTACACCCACGACTGGGTGTCGTGGGTTCGACTCCCGCTCGGGAGTATAATTATATTTAAATTATTCTCCTGGTTATCAAGTATGTCAGTTAGTAAAAGACGGTTTCACGTTAACACCAGGTTTGTTCTGCCCACTTTGTAACGCGAATAAAGGCTCTTAATAATTTGACTTAAGGCTTTATAGAACACAAAGTTGCAGCGTGCCTACCAATATGCATCCCAATTTTCTAGAGAATTGATCCATGGGATGAAATTTCCGAAATCTAACATGATATTTCGCACCTTACACATTTTAGGGTCTGATTAACAATATGGAATACGAGTGCGTATATATTCGTATACTATATATATATATTATAAGGCTGAAGAGTTGGTTAATCTCAGGAACTAAGAGAGAATCGAACTCATATCCATTGTGTTTATAGTTAGACGCTGTGGCACTGTGCCACGATGGCCTGAAACTAAGGCTAACAGAATAAAGGCGCGGGCCCACCTCGGCGCATTTTAGCTGCGTCTATTAATAAATTTAACAACGTGGGTCATTGTTTCCACTGGAGCACACGAAGACCCACGAATAATGTATACGTATAATGTTGCGTGGCGCACGTGCCACTCCAATCCAAGAATATAGTCTTAAGCTGCGCCGCGATAACATACGACACGACACTACCACATACGATTTCTTACAAAGCGCGCGCGAAGCTTAATACACGTGCACAGCCTCTCCGTGCGCTGCGGTGGGCCCGCACCTTAAGTAGTGTGAATCATTTATTTTTTTATCTATCGCTAATATTGTGCAACTTCTTTCTACAAGTCCTATTCTTTTAGAATCACTGCGTATTAGGTAGCGGAACCCAACACCGCATTATATCTCAAAATAAAAAAAAACACTACCAATTAGTATAATTTACGGTCTAGTAAAGAAATATAAAAATCTTCAACGAGGATTCGAATGTATACTTATTACAACCTATTTGTGGAACAAACTAAAGGGTTTCCAATATAAGTTAATAAAGCGCTATATGACATTTCCAGGCCGATAATTAGTTTAAAGGTTTAATATCTTTATAATAAAGTAAACACGATTTAACGACATCTGATGAATTTGAATCACATTTAGTTCCGTAGCCGAAACCGAACAAATCCGATATAAAGATTAGAAAGTTACCGATAATTCTGGAGCTGAGTGGAGACTTGGGCCCACATTTATAAATCGCTCTGAACTGTGAGATCGATCTTGAGATGCCATTTTCATTTATAGACTTTAATGAAAGAATAGAAAAGGTATAATTAAATATTGCTTAGTATCAGATTCTTTGAAAAAAAAAATTGTCAAAAATCTAGGTAATATCGGTAACCGATTTTACCTGAAACTAAAGTTATTCTTATTATGAATATATGATTGAAAGTCTGTACACACCACGATTGTGGGTTCGATTCTCGTTTGGGAATGGAGTTTTATTTTTATTGTTTTTATTTTACAAAGCCTATGAGTTCCAGCCACTATGCAGTGACCATAAGAACTATTCTGCCTAGCTTTACCAGAGAACATAATGTTAAAACTCTAAATATTATCGGAACTCACCGCCGCACTTTCATAATAAGTCATTTTAATATAGCCC
The DNA here is from genome assembly GCA_037355905.1 of Heliconius aoede. Lineage (NCBI taxonomy): Eukaryota > Metazoa > Arthropoda > Insecta > Lepidoptera > Nymphalidae > Heliconius > Heliconius aoede. The sequence goes on along the minus strand of JBAIZZ010000363.1, from coordinate 652,356 downwards.
CTAGCTGAGTTAAGCATTAAAAATGCAGTACAAACATCCAAATATGAGAAAAATAGAGAAAATATCACTACCTTTGTCACTAAGTATTGTCACTTCAGAATATAGTTAATAAAATTATAAATAGAATAAAATTATGAACGCTCCAAGTAATGGGTAGGCATTCAACGTGAACTGCTATACTAACACGTGTTGAGAAGAATAAGGCTTCACCGCAATTTTCATATTGCGTTGTTATATTGCCTTGGCTGGTGAAGAAATAACGTCTCCGTTCTCCATTCTGTTTTTACTTAGAAATTAGTAATAGAAACTAGTAGTATTATATTATATTGTATTATATTATATTGTAATATTAAAGCGAGATTAAAACAAACTTTTCAGTTTTATATATACGAGATACAGTTTCACGTTGCGTCTCTTGGCTTGGCTAGATTTTTTGTACATTCACGCTGTAACCCGCACATAGTGGGATAAGCCAAGGAAACCTGGAATCTATTAATCCACTTTCGTTTCCCACTTTCAGCTGAATTCTGTCTTGTGGCGGACTTAACGCTGCGCTGTGCCGCGTTACCAAATTCATTTCCTCGAATGGGAATCGAACCCAGAACTGTCGCCTTTACAATCACACGGTGTGCCACGACCATGACGGTCCCAAATATTGAATGAATATTTAAAATTAAAAAGAGCAATGTGGGCTATTTCCAGCATGGGAGCTCAGATACCTTAGGGTAACTCAGATTAAAGGTAATTATCAGAAATATCCGATTTCTAATAATAATAATTCGAAGTTATAACACAAAAGAGGCTTAGAATAGCAATGTTGAGTTGGTAAAATTCAACGCTACAATCAATCAGGCGGTTGTAACATTTGTATATACAACTTCGGCCACGTGCTTTTCTTTTCAGCTTCACGCTGTATCACGCTGTATCCCGCGTATGATAAAACATTCCGTTCTCCCAATTATAATCATTTACAAATCACTTTCAATGTTATCATTGGTATTTAAATTTGTGATGTCTCGAATTTTTTGTTTTTTTTTTTTTTTTTATGGAAAAAGACAAGGCGAACGAGTGTAACAGCAAAGGAGCCGGCCGACCCGCCTTTAATGTGGAGGTAAACAAAACAAAATTCTACGAAATTTTTTGCCTTAGTTGTTCTTTTAAAAAAAAAAATATTTATATTGAAATTTTGATTGATACCATTCGTAGCGCAGGAACGCAGACATATGTACTGTAAACGCGACTTCTTGTGGATTCGACTCGAGAAAATCAAATATTTATCAATGTTATTTAATTGCGGTAATGTCTTTAAAATTCGGCGGAAAATAGGGGACAGAAATGCCTCAAAAGAACGGAGTGTCTTAACACTAGACTCTCAGGTTCCCATTGCCACCCTACTATGTTGGGAATACTAAATATACAAAATTCAGACAACGACCAATTCGTAAAAGACAATTTGCCTTAACAAAACTAAGTCCATATGAGGTGTATTTAAGTGATTTCTTTACGCTCCGATGGAAGGATAGACAGTGTACAATAATAGCATGGTGTAATATATGTGTATATATGGAATAGTCAATACTATAACTATATATAAAAATATATGACGCCATCGTGGTGCAGCGGCACTGCGTGTTACTGTGAACGCGACGGTTGTGTGATCGATTCCTACTTGTTTTCATTTTTTTGCTCTGGTACGAAGACAAAGCGCAGCGTTCAGTTTCACCACTCAACACGCAATGTCTCGAAACTTCCCTGTGTCTACCGCGCTAAATGCGGGATACAGTGTGAAGGTTAAAAAAGGGAAATGGTAATACGAAAAACCACAGTTGCCGGGCCAGCCCGAATGTATAATAACAACTTAGCGTGGCATACAAATCTAAAACAATAAGTGTATATGCCATATACAATATATAGGGAAAAATTAAATACGTAAAATATAGCACTATCTTTGTTAGTTATATACTTACTGCCTAGTGAAACTTCTTATCTCTCATTTGGTGCAAGAATGAGAAAATAACACTAAAAAAAAATCAAAAAAAATTGTTGATTGTGTGCAGCTGCTACAATATTCCATAAAGTGTAAATACGTCATTGTTGCACTATAACTTAAAAAGTAATATAACTTAAAAAGTTAAAAATACTTATAAAATGTCGAGAACATAAAGAAATGAAAACTATATACCTGCTCTAAGCATAATTATGCCAATGAGGTAAAGACGCCGATGTAAACTATGTGAAGAACAATAACATAGCGTGTGTTATATATACACAAAATAATAAATGTTTTGTGTGTCACGTAAAAAATGGAACAAATATAGATGATATTTACACAAACACACAACAAAATAGAAAAGAAAAACCGATATAACTGATATAAACATAACGTCAAAACACCAGTATACACTTTTCACTGACGTAAACACTACACTAATTACGGATATAAACACAGACCAAGCACACAACTTATAATATGATATTTGTGTAACCACATAAACAACACACAAAACTTAATATAACAAACACACAACCTACCTGGTATAAACATGTTATGCCGCCGCGATATAGGTGCAGGTTGTAAGAAACATTTGTCAGAATTCGAATCTATACCCATATCTATATAGCCGTGTCTGTCCAGCCGTCGAGCTGGCCATATCCTGTCCTCGGAAAGCTCAATGGTGACGACCGACCTCCAGGGTCGGCTACGCGGGATTGAGAGATGGTTGGACGAGGCACGTGCGTCTATCCGTGCTGGCGGCGCACGCCACGCGAAACGTGACCGGCCTTGAGACTGATAGTGTGGGTGTTTTTTTTTCTCTGCTTTTCTCTTAGATTCTCCGTTTTTCGACTTTATATACTTGTTTATGCTTGTTGTATATAGGATATAAGTTCTGTGGGTATTTGTTAATGTCGAAGTGCTGGTGTGAATTTAGTAGTTAGTTACTTAAGCTATCAACTAAATTAATTTGCAATGTTTGCAACACTTGCAATATGTATATGTTGCATTGGATCTATACGCCGCGATTTGTTTTAACGGGTAAATGTCATTATACTTTTACCACTGCCTGGCATCGAACCCACAACCATTGTATTTACAAAGGCTCTCCCAATACGCCACGACAACCTTATCTACGTCACCATTGTATAAATTAATATTGATACTGAAAAGGAATTCGTGCGGCTATTTCATTACCTCGAGTTAGAATTTTTTAATGAACATAAAATAATTGAGAACTACCTCATATTACCTTTAGTAACTATTATTTACTACGACATTAAATTTTAAACTAAATAGCTATTATGCATATATTTATGTTGCAAAAACGAGGGCTGTGGGTTTGATTCCCAAACCGGGGAATTAACTATTTTCATTTCCACCACCACTACGCAATGCCACGATAACGAAGTGGGAACCTAGTGTCAAGCACTAGGTTCCCTTTGCCTACCGTGCTATATTGGGGATATAACGTCAAGCTAGTTTTTTAACTATCCAGTCGTGGTGCGCGGATGCCACGTGCGACTGTAAAAGGGACAAGTTGAAGATTCGATTTCCACTCGAGGAAATAAAATATCTAAGATTTTCAATTTCGTTACTCTGGTAACGAAGCAAAGAGCCACGTTGTGTTCCTTCGCCTACCCTGTCCTACTATGTGAGTGATAGAGCGTGAAAAGTGAAAAAAAAATACTTAAGTTCTACCACTAAGCTAGCTCTTGAGTTGACATAAATTAGAAAATACAGTTAATAGTAATAGGTTCTCTGTGCTTATTCTATATTTGTGAGAGATAATGAATTAAAAAAGTATAGAGCAATTATTTCTATAAAAATTATTTATTATACGTGGGTCTTCGTCTAACTATATATGACATACTATAAGTAGCATCGCTTCTTTGGTGAAAAATTGACATAATTGCATTTTTTAAAAAATATTTCCGCATACATGAATTTAAAAAAGAATTTTAACTATCGTTGTTACCAGAAATGAGTGATAAAAAATTCACTGCTATTTAAAAATGTGCAATCCAAAAAATTGTGTAAGAAATGGGTGGCGTTAGTTATAACACGAAAAATTACACCGATGTCCTTCAAGTCATATTTTTGTGAATGAATTAAGGAGCTTCATGCTTTATCCCGCACAGCTGGGTAGTCAGAAAGAACCTATTGTTCAGACAGTCTACAGTTCCTCACACAACACCCAATTTTAAAGACATTGGGTGTGAAGTGACGCCACGCTTTGTCTTGTAACCAGAGAGAGGAAATGAAAATAAATTCCTTGAGAAGCCGAACCCACAACCGTCGCATTTATAGTAAGAAGCTGAGCCTCTGCACCACGGTGTTAAGCTCAAATATCTTGTTTATAAAAAAAAGGTTAATTTATGTTAATTATTTAAAATTATATATTACATATACTTATACGAGTTTACAATTGTTCTTAGAAGGTAGAATTTAGGTATCTATTAATATATGAAAATGAAACTAGAATGAGGACATCGTGGCACAATGAGACAGTGTATCTCGTAAACGCGATGACTACAGGTTCAATTCCAATTCGACGTATTGCATTATTGTTATTTCCTATGGCGTTGAGTTCCGATATTCAATAAACAATGTGAAAAATAATATATTGTATCGAGATCGTTCACACACCATCTCGTATGCTGAATACGTACAAGTTTCACTTTAATGCTATAAACGCATGGGATTTTATATACATGGTTGACTGACTGAGTGTTAAATAATCTTCTAATTCTAGGTTACAAGATAAAATGCTACTAAGAATATAGAAAAACAAAACAAAAAAAATAAAATAAAATATAAGATAATTAAAAATTTTTCCAGACGCTAGCCGTGGGAGCAGGGGCACAAGCGTGTAAACGTGACACGATACGTCCAATAGCCCGACAACCTCCGCCCGCGCCGTTTTAAATTTTGGTTTGAAATGTAGAAATAATAGAGTCGGCAATTACTATAACAGTAAAAGTAAACCAAATAAACCATTTTTTAATACCCGCAGAACATGGACAGAAGAAAACGCCGTATCTGCCAAAGACATTATATTCGAAATATGCGATAATGGGATATTAAGCAGACTGCAAGTTGCAAAAAGCAGACCTTAATTAATTATTATTTTAAAATTATGTAATTAAATTTTAATTTTTGAAATATGTAACAGTTAATTTAAAAAAAAATAAAATACTGTGATCGAGTGTTATATATATATAGCAAAATACTGTGTGTGGATACAGCGTGAAGCTGATTCACGCTGTATCCCGCACATTAAGCCATTTTATCGAATGGCTTAATGAGATTCTACTGTATTCAATATTTTCATTTTTTTTATGGGAGAGGACAAGACAAACGAGCGTTCGGGTCACCTGATGGTAAGTGATCGCCGCCGCCCACGACCCCATGCAACACCAGAGGAGCTACAGGTGCGTTGCCGGCCTTTGAGGTGGAAGATGTTGGGCGCCGGAGCCCGGGATTACCTAATGCAAAACGCAGTGGCTAGAGCCACCACTTCAGGCCGGTTTTAAATGCCGGGGGTGGTATTAATCCGGTCGAGTCTGCCCATGCGTGTTGCCATTACTGGCGACGTGACTCTACCACACGTACTTTAGTCGCCACTTACGACACCGACAGTACTTTTTGCTTTGCTCACGTTACCACAACGCGGTGTTGAGTTCCGCCACTCTACGCATCCAGAATTCAGAGGAAGGTGGGGAATGGAAGGTGGTGTCTTAATGGGAACAGTGTCTAAACATTAGGTTCCACAAAATGACTTATTTAATTTTTTATGATATGTTCATGCAATTTGTAGATTTGGAGAGTTTGACCTAACAAACCTATAGGTACACGTTACTAATCAAATCCGCGTGTTTCCTTTTTCACCTTATCAAAGCAAAACATTGCTCATTTTTATCATTTTAGAATATAGCAGAGTAGGCAAGGGGCCTGGTGGCTTAGTGTCTTAACATTCTCAAATGTCTTAACTGTCTGTATCTTCTATAATGTCTTTACACCTCGTAAAAACGATAATTGTAAAAAGAATGCTTTCAAGCATATCATTTACTTCTCTACTGATATTGTAAAAACTAAACAGTTTGTTTGTATGAACGTCTTAAGATTAGAGAATCTTAGCAACTACTGTTTCGAATTGTTATATTTATGTTAAATAGTAAGATTTTGCGAGGAAGTCTAAGGCAATCTTACTTAGCGATAATAATTTCGATATAGTGGGTTACATCTGCCTGCGGCTCCGAGTTACCTTGGACACATTTTGTGTCATGACACGTATATCATACACATTTCTAATTAACAGTTATTGCCCAATAAAATAATTGCCTGGTTTGCCAGGCGGACGAAGCCGCGGGTAATCGCTACCATACTGTACCATACTTATAACCGAACATCTGAATAATAATGATGTTGTAGAAAATATTTTATTTCATTGCCATCTAGTTGAAAGCAATTGAACCTCGTTTACAGATGTCAACTTCGCCTTACATGTATCAAATACACGTAAAATGCTGAATGTAGATTGGATTTCCTTTATAGGACAGTACATTTTATTTTTGTGGATTTTTTAAAATAATAAATCACTATATTAAATTAGGACGTTATTATTTATTGCATGAGTGCCGCTACTCAACATGCAATGTCTCGAAAATTCGGCGGAAAATGGAGAGCGAAGTGCTTTACGCTTGATAGATAGATAGTGAATATATATAGTACTTTTTTTTGACGCGTTTATAGTAATTTAGCAGTATATTTAAATTTATAATATGTAAATATAGTTGGTGATAGGTACCATCGTATCGTAACGGTCTCTGTAGATAATATATATATATATATATATATATATATATATATATTTCGGGGGCATTTATTACGGCGCAGGGCCCACCGCGGCGCACGGAGAGGCTGTGCACATGTATTAAGCTTCGCGCGCGCTTTGTAAGAAATCGTATGTGGTAGTGTCCACTGCAACCCACGTAGAGGCTTTGCAAGAATTCAGGTCATTGATACACTCGTGGCTTGCTGGTATAGACGGAACATAGCTCAGCGCTGTCAACGTGGGTCCACGTTTCCACTGGGAGTTCGCGCAGCTAAAAGGCGCCGTGCGCGTGTACAGCATGCGCCGCGATGGGCGGCCTTTAATATAATGGAATCCAAAACAATTATTTTAAAAAATGGCTAAAATTTTTGCCATCAATATGGGAACATTACCTTTCCAATGATAATATTATTATTTCACGAAATAAATAATTGTGTAGAAGATGAAAAAAGTGGTTAGTTTGCTTAAAATTTTAAAATATTCAAGTCGTTGTTGAACAAACGCGCGGTCAAACAGACAAACAGAATTTTTAAAAACCATTGTCACTTTGTTTCTATTACGTTATTAAATGTAACCAATAACATTTATTATATATATTATATTTAATAAAAGTTAAATTTATTATATATATAGTATATATTATATTTTTTCCATGTACAGACACCGATCCGTTACGATTTTTTTTATAAATATAATATTAAGTTATATTTCATCTTATTAAATATAAGAAAACAAAGAATATAAATGAGTACGATATGTTTCTACGATTCATTTTTGAATTTATACATATATATGTATATATGTATATATATGTAATAATTACAATTTTTCCGCTAAATTGCCTTGCATTTTCTAAACAATTACTCGTTAGCGGATGACTCATACATACATACATACATAGTATAAAATGTAGAATTATCACAAACGTATACCATACATCATACACCATCATCATACACCATATATCCACATAATATCAAGGAAAAAATAACAGTCTTTGCAAAGTTATTCGCAATGCCTATTTTATGTTAGAGAATTAGAATTTTATAAAATATTGTAAACGTATCGTAGAAAATGTCAGTTGAAAAGTGAAGAAAAAAAACTGAATCAAACAGGAATGAACCCGCGCTATCTTTACTATTTATAAAATTAATTTTACTTTTTATTACATAGTCATTTTATAAATGAACAATATAATGTAAATAATTGTTGTTGTTCAGTATTTTTATATACATTAATCCATGTTTATAATAAAATTTACTAACTGATTGACAACTGACATTTTTTTATATATAAAATACAATTCTGCATACTAACCGTATTTCTTGTTGAAACTAGCCCCGTGACTCAGGAAATCTGGAAAAAACAAATAATGATTTGAGCAAAACAAAATAAATAAAAAAAATATTTAATATATAAAAAGCGATGTAATGATTGCGTTTTTTTTATTTTCTTCCATTTTTTCACTGTAAGGACGTCCGAGAATATATAGAAATAAATATTACAATCTAATAAACATTCAAAATAAGTAAATTACGATATTCAAATTAAATTTTGAAAATATCACCATTCACATATTTATATTTTTTTTTTCAGCTTCACGCTGTATCCCACACACAGCAGGGTAGGCAGAGGGAAACTCAGTGTTAAGACACTCTGTTCTCCACTTTCTGCCGAATTCTGGAGGTATTGCGTGTTGAGTGGCAGAACTCAACGCCGTGTTTTGCCTCGACACCAGAGCGAAGAAAAATGGAAATATGAACGTAAAGAAATATTTCACTTCTACGAGCGGGAATCGAACTCACAACCGTCGCGTTTGCGGGCGACGCCACGACACGACGCCCTCTAGTCTTTACATATTTATATTCTTTTCTTAATTTTGTAATATCTAAAATTAAAAGTATAATAATATTTAATGTTATATTAATAAATACAACAAAACAAAATAAATCATAAAATATTTTCAACGCCATCTTAAGCAATGAAAACTATTTGATTACTAAAAGGCGCTACTATCGCCATCTACCACGCACAAACAAAACAATCTCAAAATAATGTCGTCACAAGCCACCTTGATGTAGCGACGCGACTATATACGCAGTTACAATAAAAACCTACCGTTCCTACTCATCGCCAAACGAAAATCCAAAAATTTTAAATTTTAAATTTAAAAAAATCTAAAAAACTAAATTATTAAAACTTAAAAATTTTTAAAAACAAATTTCAGTGGCAGTCTAATCACATGTGCCTGGTATGGTCAGCGAGTAGTCTCGTGATTGGTGTGAACGTCGATAAAGCAGGCCGCTGTCTGATTGGCTGGCCGCTTGTAGGTCAGTAAAGCAGATCGTCAGCAGCACGTGACATTCCCGCCTGTCATCTACGTAGTTTACTCCAGATGGCGGTAAAATACAAACAAAACGTCTATAATAATATAATACCAATATTAAACTGTAAGATAATATATTTGTAAAATATTACTTACTTACTTTGTCAAATATATATTACAAATATATACATAGCAAGTAAGTAATGATTTTTATGTTATAAACGAAGACCATATATATTTATCATGCATTTTCCTATTGTGTAAATTCTCTCTTTTTTAATTTTCAATCTCTTTCGTGTGTCTTCCATGCGAAGTGGCTATTGGCAAAGTGATTAGTGCTCATCTGGCACATATAGAACGCAACAAACAAAAAAACCAAAACGGAACAAAATATCTGAAATTTGGACGGTTCTCTCTACTCCACACTCTCTCTCTCTATTTCTCTCTATTTGAAGTACACAAAAAGTTCCTTATATTTAAAATAAATATTTAAAACTGTATAGTTTTAACTTAAGCATGACTGTCATCAACATAATTCCCCCCCAGATGGCGCCAAAACGCATTTTGTTTACAATACAATATGACATAATTTGACGTAATAAAGTGCGAGTGACAAAAAGTAACCGGTTCGCCAAGTGTTTGCTCGGCCTTGAATATAACATTGATGTAAATGTAAATAAGTAATCTAACTTGTAGATTTATATTTATAATATTGTGTATTTTCTATTTATTTAGTATATTTCATAGTGATGCCAGTTGATGCCAGTCGTGGCGCAGAGGCACAAAGTGTGCTGCAAAAACGACAGGTTGTGGGTTCGATGATACGGCGTGAAGCTGATTTCAGTTGATCATTCAATAATAGTATTATATTAGAGTGACGTAAATTCAACAGATTTTTCTTAAAACATGCTTTTAATTTCATTTTTGGAATGTGTCATCATTTAGTTAACTATTGGATTATATTAATAAGTCGTAGTTAGTTATATTTCATAAAGTACTTTTAATATAGATTTTCGTCATTTGAATTTCCTTTTTGACTTTTAATATATAGTATATTATAACCATAAACTCTTAAAATAAGTTTAAAATAGCGCGGGTCCATTTCAGTCGCTCATTATTTAATATTTCTCTATCAGATGATTATTGTTATAAGATTCTACAATATTCTATAAATAATATGAAACTCAAGCATTACCGTACATTATATTCATTTTCATAGAGTTCGAAACAAGATTCTCGTGACTTGCCGCTTCACGCCTATTATCCTATTCAGTATCGGTACAAAAAAACTGAACACTATTTGTCTATTTGTTTTATTCATTTAAGGTTACTATAGGAGCCGTTAAAAGGGCAAAATATGCGTTGCCCTTAATATTTTTTTATCATTTAGTGTTTTATTTGAATCGAATTAAAAATAAAAACTTATGTGAATATGATAAAGTTTGTTCGACAAAATTGATGTAAAACAATTGGTTCATTGAATCCGCTGAAAATTTTTGTTAATAGCCGATGGAAGTGATTCAGATGAGAAAATAAATAATTATCTAGTTCAGACGAGCAAAGCCGCGATCGAGTCGACAGTTATAAAATACATATATATATACTGAAAAATCATCATACTAGAATAAGCAGCAACGAAATTAGTAATACAAAAATAAAGTCAATTCTTTCTTAGATCACGAAAGAGCAATGATAGTGGCGTAGGCAATTATAGCCTAGTACTTATTAAGACACTCCGTTTTCCAATACCTGCCCGAATTGTTGACAGTTTTTACTGTCAATTATTTATAGAAAATTGGGCCAAAATCGTGTAAACTCTATTAAAATCGGTTTCATTCTCTACACGAGTATGACCATCATAACAATTATTTTTTATGGCGCTTATAAGCATATGCGGGTGTTCAATGCTGATATTGAAATACTTAAATTTTGTGTTTCCAGCACATTTTAAATTAATATTAATGTAAATATGAAGAGTTTGTATGATTTAACACTCTAATCTCAGCAAGTACCGGCTCGATTTGAAAAATATTTCCGTATTGGACAGTCCATTTCTTGAGAAAGGTTATAGGTACTCTGCAGTCAGAGTTACCTCCCGCACTCGAATATACAGGAATATATATAAACGTTGGATTTTTTTACCCTTCAAATATCCAAGAAAGTATTTCCATTATAAGGACTTAGTAACGCTGTCATGTCGGACTTCTTTCAAAAGTTATGATTGATGGAACATTTCTTAAATGTTATGAAGATACATATTATTTCGGTTGTATATACAATATTCACAGTTGTTGAGATCAAAAAATAATTGTATGGTTCAAGCGAGCAAAGCCGCGAATGGGTGGCTAGTGTATAAATAAATATATAGTTACAAGCTAGCGCCAAATAATAATTATTAATTACCCTCATTTCCAATACAAAAGTTAATTAAGCTATACAATGTACTAATTTATTTCAACACCGCGCCGTATTCAACTTTCATGGCATCATGGTGCAGTGGCGCCTGACTGTAACCGCGACGGTTGTTGACTCGATATCCGGTAGAGGTAAGATTTTATTTAAATTACTAGTCGTCGCTTGTCAACCTTAGATGTAGTTTTAAAACTACGTACACAGACAGCAACAGTTGACAGAACTACGTAAACTGTATCGTATATAACTCGACGAATCTCTATCGTTAAATTAAAGTGACAAGGTTAGTTAAATGTTATTTAAAACGCTACTTAACTGTATATTTGTGTGATTTGTTATTTTTCGGTCACATAACACGCTTATATCAGTTAATTATACGAATAAAAATATTTTAAGTAGAAAAGTTATACATAGCTTAGGTGGCAAAACAATTAGATGGATCTCCACCATCGCGCTGTTCAATGACGGACATCAACTTCGAATTTATCTAATAGAAAAAGTTAATGATTGCTATTAATAATGTTGTTTGAAAATACATTATAATTTATGCAAGAAAAATTAAATAATTGCGCGCTTACTTTTTATATTTCAAAATTTTAAAAATCCTAAAGCAGAATCGAACCTATAGCCTTCTATACACGTACGTACTAATATTTAATACATATAGTTGTTAATACAAAGTAGGATAAGATTGGTCATTCAACCGTTCGGGTTTTCAATTTCATTTACATTAATACATTGTTATCAATAAAGAAATTTGGCTTATACTATAGCTACAGTATTTGTAATGGTAAGACAAAACGCGACGTATAGCTTACAATATTTATTGGCGGATAGTGAGAGACGGTATGGCTTACTTGTGCTAGTAAAAAGCTAGCTAGTAAACTAGTAAAAAGCAATTAACATTTTTTTCCCATACCAAGATTGACAACGGAGATCTAGAGTTAACTCGCAGTTCCCCACTATGGAGATCTCTCGATTCCAGTTGCGGAACTTAACGCCGCGATTGCAATCCAATTACATCAGGGTACTTTTTTGAGAATTCTTGTTTATAATACGATTTTATTATAAACAAGAATTCTCAAAAAAAGCACCCTGACGTAAATGGATTGCAACATTGTCCCCATAATAATAACGTGAGGCTTTCTATTGAAAATCGTACCATATTTTCTGGGACGGCACTGACACATGTCAGTTATGTCAGTACAGTTCGCTGTATAGTGCAATATTTCCTGTCGACTGTCAATTGCGGTCGTGGCAGGTTGAGCTTACGTTTATAGGTGCTTGTAATATAATGCTGAAATGTTAAATATCTGGAAAAGGAGTAATATCTGGAGGGTCCCGTGGAGGAGTGGTACAATCGCATGACGATTGTATGTCCGCCGTTGAGTTCTTCCAATCAAAGGGGTCTTTAAACTCTGCTTGCTCTGCTATTTGTGGGATACAGCGTGAGCGAGTTAAAAAAGTTATAAATTCCTAGCTTCTAGTATATCCTTACACTTCCTAAGGAACCCTGCGCGTGTGTAAAAAGAAAAAAATCAAATTTCACCAAAGCGGTTAACTCTACCCAAGGGACCTTGTAAAAAAATTATTTACTAATAAATAATTTTCTTTCACATCGACGCCGACACAGTCTTTATTATATAAACGACTGTTCTAGACTCGATTAACTATACCGATAGGTTAAGCTGGCGCCGTTTTTGGGTTCCGCTAATAAATACGCCAAAAATTGGACATTAACTCCACTAAACAGGATAACGCATGAAACCGAATTAATATAGAAAAAAACATTCTAGCCATTTAGTAGAGGTGTTGTATTCACAGGTACAGTAATATTTGTAACTAATGGATTTCCCTGTGTTTCAACACTTCGCTTGAAGCGTTCGCGAATTGAGTTTTACATACAAAATTTTCATTTTGCAACGTTAAAAATTTTAACTGTAACTTTCATTTCGTTTAGTTCTATTGAAACAAATGTATTTTTTATTTTAGTTTTTGTGTAACAAATAAAAGAATGTTAACAAGTTTTTTATATACATAAGTTTGAAATTTTAAGGTAATTTATCCTAAAGAATATTCGTTTTCATATAAATCTTTAAAATATAATAGCTTATCTAAATCTAACTACATAATATTTACTATTTAGTACCTAGCTGATTCTGCTCAGTATTGAACATTTTAAATACAATAACGTGAAGATCTTGTTAGAGGCCGTCGTATCGCAATGGATGAATCAATAAGTGTCATTTCTTAGCACTGTCAAGAAGGCAAAGCGCGGCGTTGAGTTCCGCAACTCTATAGACAACCTATTGAAAATAGGGCGCAAAGTAAGCGCAAAGGGACGGAGTATTTTAATACTATATTCGTAAAACCAAATAATCCCTACAATTTCCATAAAGAGCTGTCAGTCAGTCTAGTCTACTTGTACGGTGTTTGAAGAGGGCATTGATATGTGTTTGTCAAAGGTTGTTATAGCAACGTTGCACTTTTACTCGCGATTCAAAAGGAAATGCAAAAATAGCATCGCTTTAATGATTTTTTGATGTACAGATACACTTACATAGAGGCCGGTTTAGAGTAGGAGTATAAGCATGCTCGCTAGAGCGAAAGCTAGAGCGTTGAGGCAAAGCGCGACTTCGAGGTCCGCCACCCATCACACAATAGCTCCAGATTTGAGAATTGTAGCAATGACGTTTACAGTCACACGCTTGTGTCTCTGCGCAACGACCGCCTTCTCTACTAATAAACAAAAAATTTCGAAAAAATAACACTTCTACCCTTTGAAACAATAAAAAAATCTCTAAAATTTAATTACATTTTGAAGATTACTAATAGAATCTCCTGGTAATCTAATCTTCGAGAACAATGTCTCGATGTTACTGGAGGCAGATCGTGTAAATTATGAGGACACGTCAGAGGGCATGTATAAAGCAGTCGGTATTAGTGGACGAGCGGTAGTGTTTTGGGCACCTTCCTTTCTGCCCCGCTACGAATAAAGCCCGGAGCTTAAAAAACACTCGTAATAAGTTCCGAACTTAAGTTGAGGCCAGTCGTGGCGCAGGGGAACAAAGTATGACTGTAAATTCCACTGGTTGTTTGGATTTGATCCCCAAGCGAGGAAATGAAATATTTATATACTTTTAATTCTTCACTCTGGTTTCAACACGCAATATCTCCAGAATTTAACGGAAAGTAGAGAATTGTCTACCCTGCTGTGTGTGGGTTACAGCGTAAGTTTAATTTAATAAGTTCCTTTATTACTATCAAACAATTGTACTCCTGCATCGCGTGATAGCCCCCATTGTATATAAGAAGCTTAAATATCTATTCGCTATGGAGTGAAGCTTCCTCTTTCATATTAGAAGTGGAATTTAAAAGGCATTCTCGCTTTTAAAGCCCGGGCATTACTTTGTACCGAGAAACTCTAACAAGAGGAAAAATAACATAAATTCAATAGAATTTCAGTTGATATTTGTGGAATAACAAATTAGCACAATATAAATAAAAATAACTCATTATTCCGAGTGGGAATCGAATTCACAACAGACACTATGGCAGCTGTTCCAGTCGGCATTAAAAGACAAGATAATATAGATACTAAAGATACTTTTATTCTATACAAATATAACTAGCTTTAATCGTCGGCTTCTCTTGAGTGTTCAATGAAAATATGTAATAAATAAGAGACGAGTACTAAACGCAGGTACAGTGGGTTATGTAAGGGAAATATTTTTTTTCGAATCGGCCCAGCAGTTTCTGAGATTAGCGCGTTTAACTTTTGAGACTTTTTAGCTTTATGAGTAAGTATAGTAATATAGATATGTAATACAAAAATGTATCCAATAAAAGGCGTTCACGCGACACGCTGGGGGAGGTGTGGGTAAAAATGCAAGCCGTGCTAGGTCAAGGTCACAGCTTCACTGACCTTAAAATTATATTAAATGTTTCTGATGTAGTATTAAGCGGAATTTTCTCAATTTAAAACATATATTCCGCGTAGCAGTGTGGGCAGAGGATTAAGACACTGATTCCCACGGTCTGTCACATTAAGTGTTAAAGCCAACGCCGCCATTTGTCTATCAAAGTGGAGAAATGAAAATAATTTAAATATACTTATTTCCTCGAGAAGGAGTCGAATCCACAACCGTCGTTTGCAGTCTGACACTGCCCCATTATGTAGCTTTGTTAGCTGCAATGTTGCAGTGCCGGTGGCCGAAATATATTGGGTTCAAGGTCGAGAGTGCGCCAAAATTAATAACAACGGATGAGGATAGAAGCTTGAATTTCAAGCTTTTTTCCGCAGGGAACATTTTTACATGGAAGGCAGAGGGAGTCTTATGTCAAGATGTTTCTTTCATCACTTTTTGCACGCATTCGAGAAATTAAAAATTGAGTAGTGGAACTCAACGCCGCGCAAATGGAAATAATGATTCAACCAAGTCTACATGGTTAAAATAAGTTGTCCTAGTTAATTATCCTATATGTTTGAATACACGATAGGTAGTTGTATTTTATTTTAGTTCAGATAATTTATCAAGAGGCCGTGGTGTAGCGGTTCAGAATTTAAATTTAAGTGTGATAATTGTGGGTTCGATTTACACTCGGCGGAAGAAATCATCAGATTATTTAGCTTTATAATTAGTAAAGATTGAATAGGCCGTCTTGACATGACTAGGTCTCATGTTCGCTCTGCCTACCCTGCCATGTGCAGGTAACTTATGAATTCCGGCATGACATTAAAATATTATTTATTCACTTTTTTATACATACAGTTTGTATACATGAAGTTATTTTCTATACAAAACGAATAACTCCATTACAGAGGCACAATACAGCGACCTTGACCCAGTGATACATAGTTTAAGAGAACAACTAAGAAAATAAAAGTTATACTACAGTAATGTTGTAAAGTGCGTCGCGCTTCTATTGCAGACGTTAGGGCTCATATAATTGTAGACTTATGACCTAGTTTCTATAACATGTAAAGTGTTGAATGGGAGACGAGAGAAATTTTCATTTTTAGATGGAGGGAACCTAGTGTTAAGACACTCCGTTTCCCATTCCGTCGAATTCCAGGGACATCGTCAGCTTAACATTTAAACTTCTCAGTGCTATTGTGCGAGCTTATCCATTTATAAAGTGTAACGGCATATTAGGTCGAATTTTTTTATTTTTTTACGTGGTACGATGTGAGCTAGTTTTATAATAGAAACATAAAATATATATTATAAAATAATATGGTCGTCGTGACACAGCAGCTCAGCGTCTGACTGTGAACATGAGGATTGTGGGTTGAATTCCCCTTTCGGGAGAAAAAATATTTTCATTTCCTTGTTCTGGTAACAAGACAAATTGCGGCGTTGAGTTCTGCCACTCAATCCGTGGTGTATCGAAAATTGTGGACTGCGTGGAGTGCGAACGAAGCGTTATAACACTAGGTTGCCTCTCCCTACCTTCCTATTTAGATTGAGGATAAAGTGTCAAACAAAGATATATATCTTTATCTACTATATATAATATATCTAGTAACTACATTACAAATAGAATAAAGAATATGGAAAACTAAACATTCTCAATCTCTTCGCTCATACATTTATAACCAATTTCAAAACCAACTTCAAACCAAAAGCACAGTACGCAGTTCCCTTTTGCAATAGAAAACTAAGTGTTCCTTTTCTTTTTCAAACATTTTAATATTAAAACAAAAAAAAGGTTTCTATCTAAACGCCAGCCAATTTCCATAAAAATAAAGATCTTCAGTGGAATAATTTTATTACTAGTAAAAAATTTTATTATTGTATACAATAAATAGCATACATATACATGAGTAAAGTTTAAAATAAACTTATAGTTTTTGGTTTGTAAAGTTCATTATTTTTGTTGTTTTGGTCAGATCAGTATCAGCGCAGCGTTAAGTTACGTCATACAGGAATGGAGATGCTATAACTAAAGTTTGTATATACAGAGAGCATATAGGATAGGATGTCGCATTTCGTTGGGTTGAATTCGAAACTAAACGTTGTGCGATGTCGTAAGCGTAACAAATATTAGTAATTTCAGTATACTCAATCTTCCAAAATGAAATGTTATTACTGAGCCACAATGACCTCTCAATTATTTCTTAACTTACAAAATTTATAAAATAAAAACTGGCTTAGGACGAATTAAATTATCCCCAACAAAAGGTTCCGTATCAATTTTATGATTGTAGGTCAACGAAAAGTACAATTTATTGGCGGTCTGAAGGGAGATAAATGGTCTTTAAAGATTGTCAGGCGTATTGCTAAGTTCTAGAAGGGTACCATGTTTCCCTTTTAACGTAGGGAACCTTAAAACATATTATAATAATATCTAAAATACACATATAAAAATAAGTTTCTACATCAAGTGCTGCAAGTGTTATAGAATATGCTCGCAGCTATAAACTATATGAGCCTAAGCTCGAGTGGTTTACTAGGAACTACTGAAGAGCTCCACTATTCAGGTCCTAGCTCCATCATCACACCAGCTCGATCATACCATATTATTACCATATTATATTGTGACTTAAGTTACGTATAACTGCCGAGTTTCATGTTGATACAATTATTTCAAGTGAACAAATTTAATAACTTATATTTTATTACAATTACTGTAAAAAAAAATCAACCTAATAGTAATATATATTAATAATAATAAATAAATATATAATAATAATATATATAAATATATAATAATAATAGTTATACATCGACCTACCAAAACGAAATAAACTATCAAAAACAAAAACAACGTTTTTAAGTATATGTTATTCTTATTAAAGATTACATTCTATATAATATGTACATTTTATAAATACTTGAGCCTTATCGCGTTTTCACTCCTCACCCACATTTGTTATCACCACGAATATTTTAATTTGTACTGAACACAAGATACGCAAGTCAGATTCGAGATAATTGATAAGAGCTGATAAGGTTACTGATAGCTGCATTGCTAGCAGTGTTAAGATTTTGAATGGATTTTTTAAAAATATATTTCCGACTACTGTCGGTACTACTGTGGGTTCGATTTCCACTCGGACTAAGTTATTTTAGCTTCCATGCTATGGAACATGACAAATCGAGGCGTTGAGTTCCGTCACTACACGCAATATTTAAAAAAAATAGGTGGAAAGCAGGGTGTGCGGTGTCTTAGCACATCGTCCCGTCCAGTTAATCTTTATTGTACCCTGCTATATACAGGATACAGCGTGAGGTCAAAAAAGAAAAAATCTAACATTCTTTCAAAAAAAACAAACGTAAACATTCACAAATAATTACTATTTTAATACGTTACGGATTAGTTAGACTTAGATTGACCTAAAAACATACTTTTCCTTAACAGGAGATAATTTATAGTAGACTACTCTATACTAAAGTTATAAAGCTGAAGCTTTTCTTTGGTTGACCATCAAGAACTATGGCTTATATACTAACAAGCACAAGGGTGTGGCTGTCACGCGAAACCTGTATGTTCGATACACACTCAAGTTAATGAATTAATTCGCTCTGGCATCAAGGCAAAAAGCCCGGCTTTAAGTTCCGCCACTCAACACACAATGACTCGAAAAATTAGGAGGAAAATGGGGAACGCAGTGTCTTAACACTAGGTTCTCTCTGCCTAACCCTGTGCGGGATACAACGTGTAGCTGATTTATTTATTTACGTTACAACTCGCTTGCAGTAGGCTAATTGACAATTATATAGTTAATTAGTGATAATTATAGAATTAATTGAATTTATTTATATGCATATATATCACATATCATGAGGCTAGTCATGGCGCAGCAGCACAAGCGTGTAATTGTAAACGCGCGGTTGTGGGTTTGAAATCCACCGTTTGAAAACAAAGCGTCTTAACAGTTTCCAGGATCCCTCTGTCTACACTGCTATATGCGGGATACAGCGGGAAATAAAATAAATCATACCCATATAGAGGCTTATAGAGGTTATCGTAGTTCATTGAGAGCATTATATATATAGCATATAACATATAAGATAACATATATAGCATATAAGAGAGAGACGCATATGCGTCGGCTTTATTTTTAATATAAACTCCCCTAGCTGGCCATCGAACCCATGGCCATCTCGGAGTTACATACATAATTGTGACATATTCCACACAAATATACAGGCAATTATGTATTAGTATTTACCATTTAAAAACCATCTCACCGCCACATCTCTCTACGATGGGCGCCATACTCAAACCACAGCTTGAATTCTTTGCAAATGTCGAGGCTGTTCTATTTTAGTCTTAACCTAGATTTTTATATGCTTCCTTTTATACGGCCACGTGTCTAATTATTTGATAACACCTGTGTTTTAAATGTTAGATAGTATTATACTTACAAATATATATATACATATTTGTGAGTATATATTGAAGTAAGTAGATTTGAAAAAATATCTTGAAATATATGTATTATGTTTGAAGATATTCTTGGCGCATGTGCACAAGCAGACGACTGCAAACGTGACGGTTTTGGGTTGGATTCCCAATCGGGGGAAAGAAATATTTCGTATTTTAATTTTTTCATTAACAGACAACAAAGTAGAGCGCGGCGTTGAGTATCCCCACACAATACCTCGAAAATTGGGTGGAAATGGGGAGTGAGTAAGTAAGTGGGGGTTCGATGTCACTTCGGGGAAATGATTATATTTAAAATTATTATCAATATTCTCTTACAATAATGATAAGTTCCATACAAATTTCATTAAACTATCGCTACATTTCACGTAGTTTTGTTCGCTTAATATGATTTTACACTACACTAGCGTCGTGCTCGGGTATCAATAAATGTCAAACTTGACCACCCTATTTATAACATGAAGCTGCGCTGTTTCAACGTCGTACAATTTGTACGAACGAAGTACAGCAACGGTTTTAAAATGTGGGTAAAAAATAATTTTATTTATTTATTTAAAATAAAAATGAATAAATCAGCTCAACGCTGTATCCCGCACGCAGCAGTGTAGGCAGAGGGAACGTAGTGTTAAGACACTCCTTTCCCCACTTTCCGCTGAATGCTGAAGGCATTGCGTGTTGGCTGGCGGATCTTAACGCCGCGTTTTACGTCGACATCAGAGCGAAGAAATTAAAATATAAATTAAAAATTTTTATATTTTATTTCTTCTAGTGGGGATCGAACCCACAACCAGACGATTCTACAGTCACACTTTCTGTCCTTGCTTAACGTCTGGATTTTCAGAAAAATATATTGTGCTAATTGTGGATTAAATTTTATGCGCTTTAATTTTTTAGCTTCACCCTATATTCTACGCTGAGTGGGAATTGAACCAACGACCTGTCGCGTTTACATCTTGTGCCCCTGTGCCATGAACTCCTCAAGTTAATCAACTACCTCAAGTTAGTTTATATTTCTCTCTTTACTCAGTAAGTGATAGATACTACACAGCCAAAACCACGAGATCTAGAACGCTGGGATTAATCATGTCGTCATTTTGATTTAGTAATATACTAGTAGTCTATTTAACATGATAGACTACTATTAGGAACGTACGTTCCGTTAAATTGTTGAGATAGTAGCTTTATTATCATACCTATCAGCTGTTTGGGACCTATCATGCGATTAGGGTTCCCAATGGTAATCTGTCGCGATTACAGTGGGACGCTTGCACCACTGCACCACGACTGGCCAAAATAAATATTAAATATAAATAAACCATTTTCCATGATTTCCATAAAAATATATTATTTCTTCTTTGCATATTTTATTATTACTATTATTATTTATTTTTAAACTTATATCTAAGGTACATACTGTTACTAAATGCGACGGTTGTGAGATCGATTTCCGCTTAGCGGAACTGATTATTTTTATTTTTAACAATTTTAAAGCGTTATTCCATACTTAGGAAAAAATGTGGTTTTCTAGAAAGTAAATTATTTTTATTTTTTCGCTTTGGCAACAAAACAAAGTGCTGTATTGATTTGAGAGCGGTGTGGGAACGTAGTGTTCAGTCACTCTATACCATATTAAGATACTCCATTAACGTAATTTATCAACTAGGCGTATCAATCATACCTAAAAATTTTACAATATGTCACTCTGTACTTGAATTTTTGTGCATTCTTAAAAATATTTTTTTTCCAGCTCGCTGTATGCCGCATGTAAAATATAAAGTGTTTTTTTTAAGATATATAGACTTAGTTTTTTTATAAAAAAAAAACTGAAGACCCATTATTGGGGCTTCAAAAGTATAAAATATACATTTACATTTAAATTAAACATTTTCTTTTACACTATCAAAATATTTATCTCGAATGTAGAGCTCTCTCGAAATACGATTGACAATAGACTGAACGGGAATACGCCACATTTTCCACTGGTTCGGCTCTGAGAGATTTATTTTCTGTAAAATATCTAGCGAAATCACCTAGTGCCCAAAACCTAGTATCCAATTCTGCAATTTCGGAGACAAAACTGATATTTATATAAAACTAGCGACCGAAATGCGGCTTCGCCCGCTTAAGCTTATTTTTATATTATAGCCAAACTATACAAAATTAATTGTAGTTTATGTTATTCTGATGCATAAGCTATACTACTGTAAAGTTTCATCTAAATCGATTTAGCAGTTTTTGCTTAAAAGTGGAACAAAAATCCATTCTCACTAACTTTCACGCTTTTAATATTAGTAGGCTTAGCTTTTACTTGAGAATTACTTAAATAAAAAATAAAAGAATTAAATAAAAAGGATTTTTCCAGTAATTGCACCTTTTTTGTCTACGTATGTGTTATATTTATAAAACTCTGAGCGATGAAATGAAAATATTAATAAATAATAATTCATTTCCCCGAGTAGGAATAGAACCCACAACCGTCGTGTTATAATCACACCCATAGATTAAACGTAACGATCTAAATACAATTCAATACAAGCTATGTTCCGTTTCTGCGGTGAGAAACTCGAGTTTCAATTCCAATTTTATTTTTCAGTCGAATCACAGCCAGTGGGAAACCGGTCTTGTGGATGAACCTCGAAATACTCCTTTTTCGTTCAGAAAACGAAGACACATTATCCAAAGCAATATTAGAATAGAAGATAACTCTATAGCCCAATTACTAATATAGATGTTGATAGTTTGTTTCCGCATAACTGGGTAAGAACCTAATAAATAATCCACTCACAACGCATTGCGGTATTTTATAATAACAATGAGAAAATGAAAACACTTAATTCCCCCTGCTATTAATCGAACTCGCGACCGTCGCGCTTAATTTGTTGGAACCTCTTAAGGGCAACACTATATCGTCCTTGCTTTTATTTTCTTTAGGTTTTCTTTATCATAGTTGTTTTTATCACCGAATCAACCACGAGCATATCTTCACTTGGTGATAACATTAATCATTCGATTAATACAATTTGAACGTTAAAAAACTTCAAGGTTAACGCAACTTAGCGTGTTTTAATTAAAAAAGTTGCCCTAAACACAGCGTGGTATTATTTTTTTTATGGGAGAGGACAAGGCAAACGAGCGTTCGGGTCACCTGATAGTAAGTGATCACCGCCGCCCACGACCATGCAACACCAAAGGAGCTGCAGGTGCGTTGCCAGCCTTTAAGGTGGAGATGAAAGGCACCGGGGCCCGGCATTATCTAATGCGAAACGCAGTGGCAAGGGCCACTACTTCACGCCGGTTTTAAATGTCGGGGGTGGTATTGAATCCGGTCGAGTCTGCCCATGCGTGTTGCCATTACTGGCGACGTGACTCTACAACACGTACTTTAGTCGCCTCTTACGACACCGACAGTACCAGGGTGATCCTATTCTAAGCCGGGACCGGACTGAGGACACTTCGTTCTCCACTTTCCGCTGAATTTTTCGAAGCATTGCGTGTAGAGTGGCTGAATTTATAACCGGGTTAATATTAATAAATAATAATTCATTACCTTGAGTGGGAATCGAACTTTCAACCGTGGCATTACAGTCACACGAACATTTGTTTATATATTGTGTTTATTCACGTAAACTCACATGAGGTTTTTTTTATATGTTCACTGTGTATCTGCACATAACACGGCAGGCAGAGCGAACTGTACCAACTTTTATAATATTAGTAAAATTCTATCTATTTAGTAGGTTGTGTATAGAGAAATATTGGTAATTGCAAATAAATTATTATAATATCGACTTAGTAGGTTATCACGAAGTGCGTTATCGTTTAGTTTATCAATGACAGATTCTGTTAAATATGATATATATGTACATAGGTCTTTAAATTTTCCATAGCTTTCATTCAATGGAAGGAAAGTCGTGAGTTCGAGTTCGTTTAGAGCAAAAGCGTAAACACATTCAGATTTCTAGAATATACCATTACTTCTTCTTTTTTTTTCAATTTACGCAGCCGTTACTTCAAATGATAGTTCACTCCTTTTTACATCTATAAAACAATAGAGCTACTATGGTTTTAGAGAGGCGAGCCCTTGCATTGCTCATTTATAAGAGGCTCTTAAGATCCAGGAAAATATAATCATTTCCCGAGTCGGAATCGAACCTACAATCATCGCGTTTTCAGAAAGGCACGGAGTTGCGTTTTTACCTAAAAATTTCATATGAACTGTCAATATTTTTTCAAATCCGTGTAAAATTCGCTATAAGACCACGCTTTTAATGTTAGCTATATATGTATGTACATAAAATATATAACATGCGCAGCTAGCTAGCTCTGTAGTAATCTTATCAAATTAAAATTACGTTCCGCACTAGGTATGTACTGTTACCGTGGAAAAAACTAACGGCTGCAAGATTTTTCTTTGCAATTCAAAAAAGATAATGAATGCGTCATTTTGACGCAATGTGACTTATGCTAGTAGTGGATTTATATATTTTTGAAAAGAAGAAAATTTTTTTTGCTTCACGATGGAACCCGCACGTGGCATTCTGTTGTAATAGTCCGTAATAATTATTCCATTCGCCACTTCTCGCAGAAAAGTACGGATCGGAAAAAAATAATTTAAATAGACATTTATTGTTTTACTTTTGCAAAGTACAAAAACATATTTAGCATCGCATTTAATCTCGCACTACGATCAGGTTAACTACTAATATCGCTTCAATTAATGATGACAAAATAATGGTTATAATATAAAAAGACGTACTTATTTCGCACAGCTTGTTGTGTACATAGGTATTTCATTTCTAGAAAATTGTCACCAAATTCTCATGTTGAGTGGTGGAACTCAACGCCGTGATACATTCACCCCATTACCCTAGCCAGAAAATAATAAATATTTCAGTTAAGTGGGAATCGAACCTACAACCGCCGCGTTTACACACTCTTGTGCCAGCGGACCTCGACGACCTCAAACGCAATACCTTTACAAGAAGTATTAATAATTTTTACTAACCATATTTTATTAGTTTTAATAATTTTTTTTCCATACATACATACATAATATATAAAATGTAAACAATGTATGACGTACTTTACTACGGCTTGTTTGGGAGTCGAGTTTGATCTTCGACCTCTGTATCAATTGTACCTTGAATGAAATTAGGTAATTTTGTCACTTTATGCATTTAGTAGATGGTTCATTTCATTGTGGCTGTACAGTAAAATATCGTATATATTTTTAAGTTAGTACTAACTTTAGCTTGCGAATTCGCTCCTGTTCTCAAATAAAAATAACTTAAAAGTTGTCGATTTTTTTTAATTCGTAGCGTAGTTCCTGAGATTAGCGCGTTAAACCATACAAACTATACAGTTTTATAACATTCGCACTGAAGTATAGATAGCAGATAATAAATAGCGGCCAAGCGTGAATCGGATTCTCGTCAAATGCCGTGCTATTATCTATAGAAATTATATAAAAAATATATATTTGTTGTATGGGATATTAATTTTATTGTTTTTTAAAGATTTTTAGTTATACCAGCAATAAGAAAACATCATCTGTGAAAATTTAAACTGTCTTACTATTACGGAATATGAGATATAGCCTGGTGACAGAGAGACAGAAAGGTCTTAGAGTAATAGGGTTCTGTTTGGCAGAACCCCAAACAGAAACCCATCACTCGTTAGGGTACGGAACTCGTATTGTAACTATCCCTTCGTTAGGGTTTCCTGTCAAACTCGAGATATTGTGTTGAGTGGTGGAACTTAACGCCACGATGTGTTGTGGGGAGGGTCTGTGGGTAAGGGTCGTGGAGAAACTAAAACAATGAATTTCCTCAAGTAGCTCGAAGTAGATCGAATCATCAACAGTCGTGTTGTGTAGTCAGACGCTTATCACCACTGTGCCACGATGGTTTCTTTTTTACTTTTTTGTATTTAACAATATGGGATTACTTCATATTATATTCTTTTCTGCATATTATTTCTTATTATATATTATTCTTGCTGTAAAGAAGTCTTCACCTTGACTAAACCTTGGCCACACTCTTTTTGTTGCAATATTATAATTAATTATATTAATGTATACTTACGTACATTAATATTACTTTGTAGTGCTTGTTTGTGTTAATCTCAGTAACTACTAGTTTGATTGAGAAATTATTTGAAACTATTTATCGAGAAAGGCTTATATTAAGATTGTAACACATTGTACATGAAGTCAGAGTTACCTTAACGTCATAATAAGACCAGACGTTCAGTTTTGACAGGACCGTCCCGTTTTTCGCTCGTGTGTCCCGGTATTCCCAAAGACGGTACGTAAAAAATGTCCTGGACTTTGAAATGGCACGTAAATTTGGTCGTAATTGTCATTGCAATTGTCAAAAAACCTAATGGAATAAAACTAACAAAAAAAAACAACAATGTCCCGTTTTGAGCTGATGAAACTTTTATTCATTTCTATTTGACCACGGGGGCGAAACCACAGAATATACATGTATTAATCAAAATCTAAGATTTTTTTTCGGCTTCACGCTGCGTAAGCAGGGGGAACCTAGAGTGAAGACACCCTGCTCTCCACATTCCGCCAAATTTTCGAGGCATAGTTACACACATAATATACAAAATTTAAATTTCTATATAATTTTCTATATAGAAAGTATTTATGAAACAGTATGAAAAATTTAGTTTAACAATATAGTTTACGATGAACGTCAAGGTTACATATTGAAAAAATTACGTCACATTGGTGTTTGGCATTCATACAACACTCACTGCACTTTAACCTAAAAATAAACTTATTTTTATTTACTACTTACGTGTCTTCGTTCAGTGGTAAAATACTGACAAATTGATAGAAATATTTTTAAAATTAATTTTTTGTGTCAAAGTTCTAAACATGACGTTATTGGAAATCGAACCTGTTATCAGCTTGTAAATACTTAGTCATATTATGCAATACGTATAATAAATACATTGGTGTGGATTCGAAATCCGTTCGAACTCAGTAATGTTAAACAAAACATGGCATTAATCGCCGCCACTTAATAAGAGTGTCTTAACACTCTGTCACAAAAACTAGCGATATTAGTAAAGATAAAAAAATATGCAATTAAATAGTAGCTCTGGCGCAAGAACACAACACGACTGTTGACACGACAGGTTGTGGGTTTGATTCCCACTCGAGGAAATGAAATATTTAATATTTTCATTTCCTCGCTCTGATAACGAGGCAACGCTCCGGAATTCGGCGGAAAGTGGGAAACGGAAGTGTCTTAAAACTAGGTTCCCAGATTCCCTCTGCTACCACCATGCAACGTGCGGGATGCAGCTTGAAGATAAAAAAATAAAGTATATAACTTCACGTCATGACATACATCCGGTACGTAGTTTAGTCATTATGAAGTTTGCTTGTACTAATTTTGGTTTAATTTAGAGCCATTGTGACGTACGCTGTTGTAATATTAGTACATTTTAGTTATAATTTTGTCATGTCATAGTGAAATAGTATAATGAAGTAATATTTGTTATATGTGACATAATTTTTTGGCATTTTTAGCTATAAAGGGCTGGGAAAAGCAATTTCCTGCTCTATCGTTTTATGGATAGGCAGAAGGCCCACCTTGTTAAGACACTTCTTAACTCAGAGGCGCCTACCAGAGTTTAGGAGTGCAAATCGAACCCACAACCATTCTACATAAAAACTGTATGAAAAAACTTTAATAATTATAAATAATATATAATGACAGGATAATTTAAATAATGGACAGCACTTTAATACTAAGAGGCTTTTTGTTGGAATTATGGAATACAATCAACTATTTGCAATTGAATTGTGAAATGTTTTCCATTTTCACGTTAAAATGTACATCAAAATAATATATTGTAAAATTCTTTTTGAGTGTGTCGCATCGCAGCGGGACTATAAACACGGGTTATGGGTTGGATTTCCACTCGAAGCAATATTACTCAGTTAATTACAGACTTAATACTCAGTTCTCTCAGCCTATCCCGTTTGTTGCGGGATACAGCGTGAAACTATAAATTACTGAATAGATTCATCATTTGCTTCATTGAACCAAAACGGTCATTGGATTTGTTTAAATTGTTAATTATCTCAATAGTGCAATTTATTGAACACTTTTTACTAATTAATGAGGGCTTACAAGGCTACTGTGACACAGTTGTTTCTTTACTTTTGAGTTTTGGTTCCTTAATAAAGTAACATGTTTATTTCGATCCCCACTCAAGGAAGTGAAATATTTATTTTTATTTCTTCGCTCTGGTGACGAGGCAAAGCGCAGAAAGTGGGCAACAGATTGTCCTATCCTGCTGTGTGCGGGATTACAGAGTGAAGCTGATGTTGTGTTTTGACGTCTCTTTAATCGATGTCACGCAACACGCATTGTCTCAAGTTCAGATTTAAAGCGTGGGACAGAGTGTCTAGCCACTAGGTCCCTCTGTCCCACTACTATGTGGTAAAATACATGAAGCTGAATGAAAGGAAAGAATATTAATACAATATTCTTTCCTTTCCTTTAATATGATTACATATTAATCGAGAGTAACCTTAAGATAAGCAATACTTACATCTTTAGAACAATGAGAATGGTAGTCTTTTATGGTACAATAGAAAAATTTCATATAATAATATGACGTAAATTTTTCAATATTCATGGCCCTCGGTCCGTACATGAGGTCAATTATTACTATTTCCTCAATCACTTACAAGACAAGCTGCGGTGTTGAGTTCTCCCATTCAATACACAATGCCTAAATAATTGGGGGTAATTCGGTAAAGAATGACTTTTACATTAGGTTGTCTACTCACACACTCACACTCGTGATAGAATTGCGTGTTAAGCGACGTTAACTTTTGACGTTAACTTTACTCCTCGCTTCGTCTCGTTAGAGAAAAGAGCGAAGAAAAGAAAACACTAAATAAGGTAATAGAACCCTCAACCGTCGCGCTTGTAGTTACACCCATGTACGCCTGCGCCACGACGGTATCACGGCATTATTGACTAACATTTAATAAAAGAAAAGTATTTAAGGCTAAGCTTGTACGACAATATATATATATATATATATATATATTCGTACAAGCCATATATTTTTATATATATTTATATAAAAAATATCTAAATTATTTATTCATAAGTTCAAATGCTAAAGTGGAAACCTTTAAATGACATTTTCAGTGTGAATTTTTCACTACAACGCTTCGGGGCGGCCGTCGATGACGTATTAAACCTACAGTATCGATATAAAGGCTTTATAATTATAATAGAATCAGTACTCGATTTGATTATCTAAACGGTTTTTATTTTTGTATTATTTTTGACCTGTCTGTATGTCCGGCGTATTTTTATATTGTGAGGAGAAATCGAACGTATAGCCAACGTTCGCAGTCGACTACGCCACGATGGATAAAAAACTACTTACTAACTAACCAACTTAAAGGTATGTATTTTAACATAATTTAAAGTATTATTTCACACTAAGAATGAAAATTATTAAATTTGAACGACATAGCGCCGTGGCATAGAATAATCTATTAGAAAGTGTCACAGAGGCGCGGGTTTGAGTCTCGATGAGTGATACACAAAAATTAGTTATTTCTATCTGACTACAAGATAACAGTAAAGTAGTAAAGTAAGTTTTTTTATATAGTCCCAATCGACAAATCCGTTCAAAAACATCAAACAAAATCAGCAAATTCGTTCAACCGCGTACTGCGGTCGCGACACACACAGTCTTACTAAATTATACAATTATTTACGAGTATTACCCAAGTCCCTTTTATTGCGTCTGTATTCTCGTAGCCGTATTTCAGTTTAACACGCCTATTTACAATAATTACTATTTAAAAGTAATGTCAAATATATGTATCGACCCATTTACAAAACTTATATCCTAATTATCGCCTGCGCACATAAGATAACAACAACTATAGTATTATAGAATTGTACAGAAGTGGTACAAACATTTAAATATACCAGTGCAGTCTAAATTTATATTAACAATATCAAACTTGAGACCAGTCGTGGAGGAGGGGCACGAGTGTCTTACCGTAAACGCAACAAGGTTGTGGATTCGATTCTCTTCGATTCTCTATATTTATATTTTGATGTGGTAACAAGGCCAAGCGCACAATTTTTTCTGCAATTTTCGTGACATTCTGTATTGAAAGGCGAAACTCAACACCGCACTTTGTTTACTTATTTACTAGAGCGTGAATGTATCTCAAAAACATCGCATTTACTGATTGTAAATGTCCTCACGTAATATTCACATTCCTCCAAGTACACTATCAACATTTAAAATTTATCCTAACTATCATATAATATAAGCTAACTAACCCACCCTAAGTGGGCCCCCTGGGGGAGAGACTGTACGCCGCCACCGTATCCGGCGACAGCGAGTCTAGATATACGAGTGTATAGAATTATAAAATTTAATTATATGTATGTATCTCCTACATTTATGTAAAATTTGTTTTGTTTGAATTATTATACAAAGAAAATCAGTTCTTCGCAGTTTTTAATAGAATGTTTATAAATTATTATATTAAACTGATGAAGTGTTCCATTCCATTCCCCGACTTTTTTAAAACATAGCGTGCTGTGTGGCAGAACATACCACTACAGGTACTACAGCGAGTGGGAATCGGACTCACAACTGTCACGTTTACAGTCACACATGTGTCAGTCGAAATGAAAGCATATAAAGTATACTATTAAGTATAATCATTAATATTTAAATTGCGTACTCACGACATACTGCTGCCTGCCTGATATGTGAATATTGTCCTTACCTGAAAATAAAACTATGTATAATTAAAATCGAATGAATTTTATATTTTATTAAGTAAATAGTAATAGTAGTAAATAATAAACAGTGAACTGGAGATTTTTACTAATTTTAGTACGTTAGTGTATCCCGCACTTACTGGGGTAGACAGAGGGAAGCTAGAAACCTAGTGTCAACAAACTCCGTTCCCCACTTTTTGATAGATTCTGGGGGCATTGCATTGCTTTGCCTCGTTACCAGAGGGAGGAAATAAAATTTTTAAACATGTCGCGTTTACCCACACTTATGCCCCTGCGCCTCAACCGGCCTTAACTTATCTGATATTATGGATATATACAATTCATTACATGGATACAGGTTTCTGATTGAGAACTCTCAAAGACAACGTGAGCTAAAAAGAAATTGTCTGTCAGTCATTAAGTAAAAGAAGAGTTAGGTAGATTTAGGAAGATTTAGGTAGGTTAGAGTAAAGGTAGATTTACCTGTAACACTTGTAACACACTCAGAATCTAGATCGTTTTACATAGATCGTAAGCGCTACGTGACTGAAGTGGATCTCTCAGGCTTTGTCTACGTCTACAATACAAGTCTATAGAATCATTACACGAACAGCATGTTTCATATTATATTAAGTACGTATTTTAAAACTTATTTTTTATGATTTATTTTGTTATTGGTCGCAAAAATTGTTGTTTTTATTTAATTTTTTTTTGTTTATTTCGTCTTTGTAGACAGTAGGTAATCACGCGCGCGCAAGAAAATCTTTATTTATATAAAAACAAATGTCGGTTCGTGTGTTTGTTTGTCTGTTCGCTATATACTCCGAAACGTCTATTGGCGTGGAAATTCGAGTTGTTCCCTGGCTTATCGAGATGGTTATAGGCTAGAGAGATCCGGAATCCAGAAACTCATTTTCTTTTATTTTACGTTTTTGTCCGACAGGTGGCTTCACTAAACTTTGCGCGAGCAAAGCGAGCGGCCTCAGCTAGTTGTTACAAAATATAAAATCCGTTATTAGTGGAAATGTAAACAATTTTTAAGTCCGTTCCGCCTAAGCATTACCTGTTTTATTTTATTTTATTTTTTTTATGGAAAAGGACAAGGCAAACGAGCGTTCGGGTCACCTGATGGTAAGTGATCACCGCCGCCCACGACCCCGTGTAACACCAGAGGAGCTACAGGTGCGTTGCCGGCCTTTAAGGTGGAGGATGTTGGGCGCCGGAGCCCGGCATTACCTAATGCGAAACGCAGTGGCAAGAGCCACTACTTCACGCCAGTTTTAAATGCCGGGGGTGGTGTTAATCCGATCGAGTCTGCCCATGCGTGTTGCCATTGACGTGACTCTACCACACTTAAAATTCATAAATGCCCTCCGGGGGGTCATCATCGTGATCGTGATCGTGAACGTGATCTTCCTCAGTATCTTTGATACTGTATTTTCGAAGGCCGACCGAGGTCACCGTCTACCTCCCTTTTCCATCATAAACTTTCTTTGCCATTCTTTCATAACTAATTCTTTCAACATGCCCATACCAGCTGAGCCCGTTCTTCTTCATTCTCATCGTGACATCCTCGCTAGTACCTGCCATTCTGTGTTTCTCTTCATCGCGGATTCGATCAGCTAAGCTGACTCCGCATATTCTACGAAGAGATCGCATCTCCACAGCATTCATATTTCTTTCACTCTTCTGTAATACCCATGTTTCGCCATCTCATCAATGTAGCCAAGGCACCGTTAAGTCTGTTTCCATCTCTGCTGAACAAATACCAGAAATGCTTTAAGTTTTTATTATTCATATTAATTTAGACGTAATCAACACTTAAATGTTAAACCCGTCATAACACTACTTAACATAATGTCTTGGCGCGTCACCAAGTATCCGTAGGTCATAAGATATTTTACTTTAGAATATGAACAATAATGTCTGAGTTACAATCACCTGCCAAATTACCTGCCAAAGACGCTTGGGAACGTTGATTTATTGCATTTTAGTTAATTAATATGACCTGATAATATTAATGTTCCGAGTTATTGCGTCAAATGGTGAATTTTAACACCCTCTTCTTTCTCATCTTATCAGTATGAGAAAGGAGAACAAGTGTTATTTCTGCTAGAGTCGAATTGAGTACATATCATCAGTCATTTTCCAATACGTCACAAGGTATATGATTATACATACATTTATATAAAATCATATCGTCCACTCAAACTACTAAGTAAACGCAACATATGTTTGGATTTGAGTCTCACCTCGTAGAGCAAAAAATTACGGCTAGCGACTCGTTCTCCCGCTTGGACTTCTAATTAATAATTTGGCAGAGAGTAGGTTAGAGGGTTACGATATTCCATTGTTATTAAAATTATCGTTCTCCACCTGAAGCGATGATTTCAGAATTCGGCACAAATATTTCATTACCCCGAATGGGAATCGAGTCGGGATACCCCGACCGTCGATCATATAGGTACTGATCTGTATTATAATACTTTCGTATTATACCACTTATATTACTATTTAGAAACATTATCTATACATTGAAAACTAAAGTTGTGGCTACTTCCGATTAAAATTAAACAAACATTGAATGTTAATGGAATTGCTAAGTTTGCCAAAACATAATAGTGAAGACTGTATTGACATCAGCTAACCCGATTCTAAGATACACAGACAAATAGACAGGAGAACAGACCTAATGCCGCGCTTTGTTTTTCTTTGCCCTGGAGTAATAGTAGAGTGGCAAGTAGATACCCTACTAGATATTAACGAAACCGTATTATAAAGCATCCAAAGTATATTATATATTACCCGAAGATGTTTCCAGAGACCGCGCGATACAGTGAAATAAACAAGGCCATTTAGACGTAAAGCAATTCACGAATATAACAAAACTTGTATTAAAGCGTGAAGATCAGTACTTTAAAGAGCTTTGCACTCGTTCAGAGGAAGTTCTACGATATTTTTAAATGTTTGTTCTTTTTATAAAATCATTATAAATATTTTAATTCCTATCCGTTCCTGTATATTCTTTATACTTTCTTTACATTCTTGTGTACCTGCGCGAAGACTGGCTCCAATATAGTATCTGATCTAAGAAAATAAAACTCAAAAAACATAAAATGTCTTTACTTCCACTGTTTCTAAGAAAAAAATTTAATACTTGTCAGTAAAATTACTAAACTGATTCATTGTCAGTACAATTTTCATTAACCTGACATTTAACTTAATTAAGTTGTGTATTAGATACGAAGCCTTCTATATAACATAATAAAGAGTAGCTATCATATATAGTGGCATGTAAGGATCGTTGCGTAGGCACCCTTTGAGGTTGATCTCTTCAATCTATACTCAATTTCCTGTTTCTAGGGAGTGGATAGAAATATTAAAATTCTTTATTATTTTCATCACGTGTTTTTTTATAGATTCACACTGCATCCTGCACATGGAAGGAGTAGACAGGGGGAATCTGGGAACCTTGTGTTAAAACACTTCGTTCCTGTAAGGACACTTCTGTTCCCCACATACCAACGTTTACAGTTGCACGGTTTTGCTCCTGCTACACGACGGACTCACGGGTTTGATGCCCACACGTGGATATGAAATGATTAATATTCTCATTTTCTAGGTCTGATAACGTAGAGTTCCGCCACCTAAAATGCGATGCTTCAATAATTCGGCGGAGAGTGAGAAACTAAAGTGTTCTAATAGGAACGAAGTGAAACTACGTTCCCCAGTTTCGTAATACTAGGTTCCCATGTTACCCTTGCCTAACCTGGTAAAAAGTAAACAATCTACTAGAATAAAATACCCACGTAAGCAAACATCAATTATTACAAACAAAGCGGGTATACAAAGCGGGCAAACTGCACGCTCAAATCAAATTATTGAATACAAAATCGACGAGTGCCATCCATCGGAATTTTGAAAACTTCCAATTTTATATATATTTACATGAAAATCAACTGAGCTGAAATGAATAATTAAATTACCTTTTGTCGTATGCACAAAACAAAATATTTCAGACATTTTATCTCCGATTCTTTTTATTCAGTAGGTATGTAGTAAATGTAAAATATTCATTGATATATAAGTAACGAATAGAGTATGAGTCTATGATTTTTAAAATGTTTGTCTGTATGTACACGCACGACTTCTGGACTACTGGACCAATTTGAATGAAACAATTTTTCAAAGTTTGTGTGTCTGCTTGTCTTTCTGTTTCCTCGGGCCAATCTCCGGAACAACTGAACCGATTTAAATGGAACTTTATGAGAGGCTATTAAGGTTCAGTTTTCAAAGTATTATATCGTTATACATTGCGTGATAGAAGCAATAAACTTAATGACGACAATATCCTTACTTTAACTAACAAAAGTAATTTGTGTGTTCATTCAATTTGTGTTGTTTCCGTCGCGGATACATAAGTAGTTAAAATATTACAATTCCTATTTTAAATTATTTTATTGTAAGCGTCCTTGTTATGGGTGTGACCCGACACTCAAGGGTATTATTTTTATTTTTCGCGCTCTGAGAGACAAAGTGCGGCATTGAGTTGCACCATACAATACTGCTAATAAAAAGTTACTGTACAGTATTGCTGAATGAAAACGTGAACATTAGGCTATATAATATTCTAAAACAATATTCAAAATTTAATTGAAGCATGTGACTGCAAACACAACGGTTACGGTATCTTAAAATGGACCCTAGTCCACGTTCTCTGGACTCTAGAAAATGAAGTATTTAAAGTATTTATGTCCTAGTTCTGTTAACGAGTCTTAACACTAGATTTCCAGCTTGCCCCTGCCTACCCTACTATGTGCGGGATACACACATTAAATGTAATATAACTAGCCTGGCTTAGTTGGCTGGCAGCAAGGCTTCGCTAAGGCGCCGCCGTAATTCAATAACACTACCTAGCACTCTTCGACTTGGAAAACTCACTTGTTCTTAATTTCCGTCGCAGACCTTTGGCCTTATAATGTTACTAGCTTCTACATGCGGCTTCACTCGTGGTCAAATGGAAATTTGCTGAGCACAGTCACGCTGTATCCCGCAAACAGCAGAGAAAGCAGAGGGAGTGATAAAATACTCTGTCTTCTAATTTCCGCCGAGTTTAGGAGGCATTTCGTTTTGAGTGGCGACACTAAACGTCGCGCTTTGTCTTAATACCAGAGCGAAGAGTGAAAGTATTAAATAATGGGGGTAAATTTCCTTTGGTGGGAATTTCACACAAATCACAATCACACTTTGTGCCTCTTCGCCAAGACTGGCCTCACTGGCCTCACTGGCTGGCCTGGTGAGCATAGTTGCAATACATGATATTGCAAGAGACCAGTTTTCTCGATAAAAAAGCTACCCAATACAAAATTTTTCAATCCGAACTTATAGTTCCTGAGATCAGCTTTATAATAAGTGTTTCTTCAAATGTACTTTAAAACTTGTTATGATAAGACCTTGTATTTGTTTTTTGTAGTAGAGTAATATGGACTAGTGACTGGCGTAATTCGCAGCCTTGAATATTATAGAAGAAGTTGTCAGTTCAATTCTGATAGACTTTCGACCATTTCAGATATTTTGAATAAAACTTATTTGTTATTTACGCATTTTTTTTCGCGTTACCAGCGCACCGCTCAGTTTTCGAGATATTACGTGTAGAGTGGCGGAACTCGGAACGTTTTGTCATGTTACTGGAGCGAGAAAATGAAAATAATCTATTCCCCCGATTGGGAATCAAATCTATAACCGTCGCGCTTATAGCTAAATTGCTGCGCTGCAACGGCTTCTGTATTTATATCACATTAAATTAGATAAATTCAATCAGAGGCCAGTCGTGTCACAGGAGCACAAAGTGTGACAAGTTGTGAGTCCGACTCCGATTCGAAGAAATTAAATATTTCCATTTTCTTCGCTCAGGAATCGAAGCGAAGCACAGCGTTGAGTTCCACCACTCAACACGCAATGCCTCCAGAATTCAGCGGAAAGTGGGGAGCACCTCCTCCTCCCTCTGCCTACTCCGATTCATGCGGGATAAAGTGTAAAACTGTAAAAAATAAGCAAAAAGATTGAATTGAATGCCTTGAAAATTTACTAAAATGAAAATAACTTCAAAACATAATTAAATTAATTTAACTCAAAAGCACGAACAAGAGCTTGTAAATGAAATGTTTGTAACAGAATCAACGTTACGTGAAATTAAACTATTTTCCGGTAGAAGCGGAATCCCCTTGTATTGTCTTCTCTATTTGTGTGACAGCGGTCGTTATTTTCTATACTTATATTGTTAAGCAGAAGAGTTTGTTTGGTTGAACGCTTGGATCTCAGGAACTAATGGTACAATTTTGGATAGTCCATGTAGGAAATGAAAAACACCTAAACACATATAAAAGTTAAAACTAGCAGATATATTCAGCCCAAACAGTTTATCCCGTTTATCAAGAAAGACCATATTTTGCTACTACTACCACTACTGTATATGTCTACGAGACACTGTCTAGTGTCTCAAGTGTAATTTACTGAAAATTCTGAGAAATAAGCCTAAGGTTTTTTTAAGAATGGAATGGAATGTATACACAATAGTTTTTGGTAGAAATGGTTTTGTATAGGTATTTCTATATTATAAAATTGAAAAGATTGTTCGGTTGAGTGATCTAATCTCGGGAACTGCAGGTTCACATGGTTTCCATTTGTAGCGGATAATATATTTATCAATTAAGCTACAGGTACATTATGTTACTCCGATTACCTACAATTTAACTACAAGGCCAAGTTTCAAATAAATGATAGTAAAAAATAATTTGTTTTTTCGGACGTAAACTCTAGTGCCGTAAATACAAGAGGGAAAGACTCATTTTGGTTCGGCTTATTTGTACATGATGAAAATATTTTTTGTTTGAATAAATATAAAAAAAATAAACAGTTACTGAGCACCTGATCAGCAACAACTAAAGAAACAGCGTATTTCAGGAGTCACTGGGGACAGAAATCTGAATCCTGGATTACCTCTAAGAGAGAAATTCCTGCAGGATTATTTTAAGTTTATAGTGCACCCGATTAAAGTTAACGGAACGGAACTCAACGCCGCGCCTGTTTCAACCAAACAGCTAAAGACATTATATATTACTTTAAATATTTCATACCCTGTGCATATTACATCTGTTATAAGATTACGAATGCATCGTTTCATGTTAACACTACACGACACTCGATAGCGAGTGTAGTAATTTGCATATCATATTGTACACAATCGAATACTAAATTACATATTGTTTCTGGCTACAGCTAGGAGGGTCCGGCTCGGTAATCTTGTATATAGGAATTTGTAAAATATACATATTTGTAAATTGCGGCAGTCGTGGGTTGGATTCCCACTCGGGTGACTGAGTTATTTTTATTTCGACTCTCTGGTAACAAGACAAAGGTGTTGAGTTCCGTCACGTAGCACGCAGTTTGTAAATTTGAGGTTTGTGACTGTACTACAGTGGGAAGTTCGATTTCCACTCTGAAAGGAATAATTTATTTTTATTTTTTTCTTTACAAGACAAAGCAATTAAATTCCCGCATCTAACAAACAAAGTGGAGAACAGATTATATATATGAGGGATACTACGCGAAAGTAAAAAAAACCTTTACGTAATTTCCGTAGACAGAAGTAACGTTGCCCTATAATTTCATTCTCCATATTCTTAACATGGAGGCATTGCTGAATAAATATGAGGAAAAAAATTGTATTATAGGTACAAATATTACGGTCACTAGGATTTGAATTCACTAGTTAGATTATTATAATGTTTTTTTAGTTTAGTTTCACACTGTATTCCGCACATAACAGGGTAGGCAGGGCGTACCTGGGAATCTAGTATTACTCTGTTCCCAATAAGATACCTCCGTCCCCCATTTTCCGCAAATAGGGAACGGAAATGACTTCTAGAGTGGCGGAACTCAGCGCCGCGCTTTGCCACGTTACCAGAGCAAGGATATGAAAATATATAGTAAGTTATATAAGTTATAGTATACTTACTATTATTAGTATTAGTAGTAATTTCATTCCTCGTACGGAAATCAAACCCACAACCAGTCGCGTTTACAATCGTACGCCTAATATACAAGTAGGTAGCTATTAATATTGGACTGATGTTGAGGACTCTAGGACCTATAATAACGATATTCAAATATATACATCTAATATAAAAGCATGAGTATATAGAAATCTAATATAAAAATGTTTTATATATGTGATAGAAAAACACTTATAGAAAATGTTCTCAGATAAGGAAAAAAAGAAGACCCGCTAGTTTCAATTTATTATTTATTTTCGTTCACGTGTGTATTTTTTAAGATATTCCATATATTTTACATTTTACGAAGTAAAAAAATGGGACTTGGTGGCACAGCGTGTGCTACCTTAAGGCAATTTATTATATATTTATTAGAAAATTATTTAGAAATAATGAACTGGGGTTACTGAACCACCCAGAAAGTTATATTCAAAATTTTTAGTACACAAAATGATATTGAACTACGATAGGTACTTACATTTAACATTAGTCTTACATTGTCGTCCCGATCACTAGTAATCCTTTTGATACTAATATTAAATTTATCATATTAAAAACTGAACATTTGTTTGTGCAATTAATAATAATTCAAAATCTAAAGACGTTAAAAAAGGCGCCATACCATCACCGCCAAATCACATATAATTAAAAATAGTTCATAGTACATCGTAGTGTCATCATAGTGTGTTCGTAACTTAAAACTTTAAAAAATAAAAAAATATTAATAATTCTAATTTTGCATGATAAGTATTTACCTGTTTTAACCTAAACCAATAATAATAAGGTCAATTTTATAATTTCAGTCAAGACACTGACATATTATAAATAATATATTTTTTTTACTAAAATTATCAGTTCTTTATACAAATAATTTTTAAATAGTCGTTTATTTATTTCTCGTCTAACATTATAAGACTGGTTTCTATTTATTTTTTATATGATTTTGTATTAAAAAAAAAATAAATAAAAAAATGTAAATAATAATAAAAATCTTAATTATAAATTTAAAAGTATGTTCGAAAAGTATTTTAATTAATGACATTACGATGTACTATGAACTATTACAATAATTTTTTATAATCTGTGTTTTTAATTATTATTTGTATCATCATTATTTGTGTTATATTTATCTTACGAATCTAGACAATTCTTTTTTTTAGTTAGTGTTTTTATTTTACATTCTGAAACTACTCTTAATTTAGTTCATGTGTCAGTGGAGTACATGGACACTATTTTAATTTGTGTGGGCTGGCGTTCATCGAAATAAAATACTAGGGTCAGTTTTTATTGATGGTAATTTAAATGCTTCGAAATTTTTAGACCTCGTGACCAGAATATGCCGACCAGATGCACCTAGACGTATATCGTAATATTTTACGGGCATGCAATTGATACATTCAAAAACATCTGTTAAATAAGTGGACAAATAAAACGATAAATGTGAGTGTGTGAAGTAGAAAAGGAGCCTTCTATCACTAGTGGATACTGTAAGAAACATGTTTAATAAACTATTTATTATTATTATTTGTGGCAATGAGTCATATAAATTTTCTCACGTTCGTAACACACGGGTGGACAAAGCGCGGCGTTAAGTTCCGCCCCTCAACTTGCCATATTTCGACGAACGAGAAGTGGGGAATGGAGTGTCTTATCATTTGCTTTACTCTGACTCCGCTGTAGGTATGCAGAGCGAGAATATAATATATTTTCCTGTTTCTTTTTGCAAAAAAGAAAGTTCTCAGTGTCTCAATCTAAATCACCTTTAACATAATTTAATATAACATGATCTCAAAATTTGTATAAGAATATGTATTGTTATCATAATATAATAGTAGCAATATATTATTTTAATCGTCCAATGATTTCAGTTAGCCCAGAAATAGAAACGTTGGCCCAACGTTGGCTGAACAGTGGCCGTCCAGTCACATGATTCGAATTTGAGACAGGTCACGCTTACGCCCACACCCACTACGAAACACAGGAATTCCCATTAGAATACGCTAAATAACTATGTTTTTCTTTATATTGTTATTCATATCTCAATCTATTAAAGTGGCGGCGTTGAGTTACGATATTAAAGTCACAGGAGTGAGTCTTCTCAGTAGAATTTCAATAGGGTCTGCATTTTAACTTCGGAATTCTAACGCATAGGCTTCACCACAGGCTGCAGATTGACGGTGCCACTGCGTCATGAAGGCCATTATTTTTGAGTATTAAATTTAGAATACAAAGCCGGCATGTTATGTTTTTTACCACGCTCTCTTAAAAGTTGTTAACTGAACGCGATAAAAATCTAGATTTTCCTTCGAGTGGATATAAATTTTACTAATCATACTGTTTTTGAATATCTGCCAAGTGTTTAATTAAGAGTAATTGCTTGCTAGATAAAACTTATTTGAATATAAAGCCGGAAGTAAATGAACTCTTTATTCTTTTTTTTTAGTTTAATATATATATATATATATATATACCAGACAGACTACCAGAGCGGGGATAACAAAATAATTAATTATAATCTATCAACTGGCCATCGAACCCACAACCATCACGTTTACAGTTGTCCGCCATTATCATTTGATGTTATATACGAATAATATCAAATTTTCAAAAATATACCTACCTAAAAATATTTTTAACGAATATTAAAAACCCATTCATCGCAGTAGATACTATATGTAATACTGGGTGTCTTTTTATTCATTTTGTTAGGAGTCGAATTGATTTAAAAGTAAAAATTTAAACTTTTAAAGCCAGTCGTGAAGCAGGGGCATAAAGTGTGACTGCAAACGCGACTGGTTATGGGTTCGATCCCACTCGAGGGAATGAAATATTTATTTAAACTTATATTTCCCTTTCTTCGCTCTGGTGCCGAGGCAAAGCAGGGCGTTGAGTTCTGCGACTTTACACATGTTTTTGTAACATTGATTTAAAAAGCGTGTAAAGTAGTTTTCCAAATAGAAATCCCTTATTAAACATTGGTGTCTACAGTCATATTATTTTAATTTTAGATATTAATAATCTTCCGCTCTAACAAAGTCAATAAAGTAATCCCAATTAAAACTCCAATTAATAAAATTAAACCTCCAATTATAATATCAATTATTATCAATACTATCTGTATAATAAATTATATATAAATTAATTCTAAAATCATTACATTTTTCACCCAAAATAGTTATAATACTATTAATATTCTTAAAATTAAATTAAAATATCTGATCCTTTCATACTAAAATATTTTTCTCTTTAAAAGATAGAAATCAAACTCCTTTCCCCACGCACGGTCATAAAGTGGTGAAACTGAACAGAAAATAATATATTTCCCCGGATGGGAATTGAAGCCACAATATTCAATATTCGTATAATAATGTTAGTTACCCATATATTAATTTTATTTATAAGTCGCCTATGACAATGCCTTGTGCCGGCGGCGGCGCACGCGCATCATTTAATACTCAATAAAATTAATCTTTCACGGAGTTCCAACGAATACGACTATGCGCACGCTATATTTTTTGTAAGCTATTTACGTTTTAATTATTTTTGTTCAAATCGATGTTTACTTTGTGTTAGATTTTTAGTGACTTTTTGTAGTATTTTTTTATGCTATAGCCCGCATATTTGCAG
Organism: Heliconius aoede; assembly: GCA_037355905.1. Taxonomy (NCBI): domain Eukaryota; kingdom Metazoa; phylum Arthropoda; class Insecta; order Lepidoptera; family Nymphalidae; genus Heliconius; species Heliconius aoede. The sequence continues at coordinate 609,911 of JBAIZZ010000363.1, read as the reverse complement.
GGAGGTTAGAGGATATCCAGTGTAAATCCTGTTTTCCTTACTTTTCGAATAATCTTTGAATTGGTCTGGTTGGTTTAACATTGCATGTTGAACGGGAAACCTGGGAAACCTGGGAACCTTGTATCAAGACACTCCGTTCTCATTAAGGCCTACACTTTCGAATGTCGAATTCTTGTCGATGTGGCGGAACTCAACGCTGCGAATTGTACTTCAACTATTAAAATTATTAGACAATACTTACTTAAACTTAAACTAATTGACACAATACAAACTTCTTTAATAAAATAGTATTTTCATTTCTTCGCTCTGGCGTCGAGGCAAAGCGCAGCGTTGAGGCCCACCACTCAGCAGGCAATGAAAAGAATTAAAGAATTCGGCGGAAAGTGGGGATTTTCAGAATCGAAATCGGTCGGTCAGAGAACGGAGTGTCATTACATTAGGTTCTCTCGGCCTACCTAGGCATGCTAGATACGGAGCAATTATATGTTACTCGCTCTGATAACACGCAGCATCTCGCTAATTGAACGGTGTGTGTGAGAACGGAGTGTCCTAACACTGGGTTCCCTCTGTATGCAATCAGCTAAACAATGTTAAAAATACGAACAACAACAAAAAAATGACAGAGACAAAAACAAATAAAACAAACATTTAAATTTTATCTCGACGGCCTTCGGTAAGATTTGTAAAGAACTACTTAAAAGCGGTTGACTTTTGTAATAATAATAATTACGTACTATACTAATTGTACATTACGAATGTTCTCAAATATATAAATATAAATAAGTATAAGTTCCCTCTCGTTACCCTTCTATTCGCTGGATACAGTAGGCAGTAGAATAACAATTTAAACGTTACAAGCTTGGAATAAATTATTCTACGTAGTTTGATGACAAAAAAATGTAACTACAAAAAAAATGTAAAATATGTATCATCTTTTGCGTATACGACAGTATTCTCTCATTAAATTACGAATTAATTATGGTTATATATATATATAATATTTCCTGGAGTATTAATTAATTGTTTTAATTTAAAAAGGCAAGCCATGGCGTTGAGTTCAGCCACATGGCACATGTTCCAAATTCAAAGCGGAAAGCAGAGAATAGACTGCGTCTCTCTCTCTCTCTCTCTAGATCCTCTCCGCTTACACTGCGGGTAATAAACGATATAAATAGGATTAACTGTGAAGCTAAAACCAAATAAAACTACCTTAAATAAAGAATATCTAAAAACAAATACTATACAGAGAGTTAAGTCACTACGTCATACGTCATCTCAGTTCACCCAAATAACAAAAATTTGAAAATAAAAATATAAATTAGTTTCTAGGCAACAAGTAGTTGCATTAGAGAATAACATGTTTCTTTAAATAATTACCACATGACGCTACGTGCGGCGGTGTGCGTTACGTTACACGGAACAAAAATGTTGTGGCGGAAATGGCATCCCAACACCAACACAATCAGAGACGTTGTAGGAGTCAGGTGTCTATGTCTGTGTGTGTTTGTCTGTCTGTGACATCGTACCACCCAAACGGATAAGCTGACTTTGATGTAGATTTTTTTCCGATTGTAGGTTTTATCTTTTTATCAACATCATTTTTATTAATATTTTATTTTATGACATAAAGTTTAAAATAACCGCTCGAAAAATAAGTAGGGTAATAAACAACATTTGTTTTTAATTCTTAGATTAATTATTTTTTTACTTTATTAAGTCAGATTGGGAAACTTCAATTTTTTACAATAAACAGATAAATACATACACACATTGTCATTTATATATTCCAATTTATTTACAGATAGGTATAATAAAAAATACAATGACAGTGATAGTCCTGTACATTCTCTATACATCCTTTCTTTTATGAATTAATCGTTTTTCATTCTCTAGTTCTGGTAACAACAGAAAAAAACACAAAATGCTGAAAATTAGATGAAATATTTGGAACGGATTGTATTTGTAGGTTCCAGCGTAAACCTGAAAAATGTACTATTAAATAATTATTACTGCCTACCCTGCAGTGTGCGGGATACAGCGTGAAGCTGAAAAAAAATTTATATTATCTTCAAGCCATTTCCAAATATTAAACATTCTTAGCAACACTTAACGGTTTCAATTGTTATATTGGGTGGCGAGGCCAAGGCTACACGACTCTCGACTGACAGAAGTATGATTATGATAATACCAAATATTATATATTTGGGGGCCTTAGATTTTATAAAATAAAATCAGTAGCCCGCACACAGCAGGGTAGGCAGAGGGAACCTCGTGTTAATACACTCCGTCCCCACTTTCCGCCGAATTCTGGAGGCATTGCCTGTTGAGTGGCGGAACTCAACGCCGCGCTTCGCCTCGACACCAGAGCGAAGAAATGAAAATATAAATTTCTATGAATATCTCCTTTCCTCGAGTGGGGATCGAACCCACAACGAGTCGATTTTGCAGCACATTTTATATGAATATTAATCTATATCTCACATTCTAAGGATCCGAGGTATCTCTGACCCTTTTATGTTATGTTTAAGGCGGGTGATATTAAAAATATTTACTTCACGTAATAAAAAAAAAATTATCCAATACTTCCTAAGATTAACGCTTTCAACCAAACAAACATATATTATAATAATTAACCATACATTACGTTATAAAAACAATACTGCGAAAATTTTCATATATTATGTGAGAATCCTTCTTTAACGCCTCACGCGGTATAGGCGTGCCAATTTTTTGTTACAATCCCGTTTTATATTTAATATATGAAAAATAATACTTAAAATATATTGCAGAGCATTCGAAATTATATTTACGAGCGAGATTTATATTAATAATAACCTTGTAAAAATAATGGGTTCGATTCTTACTCAAGGTTGTGTTCTTTTAGCTTTACATTTTATCCCGCATAGAAGGCAGCGCTAGTATTAAGGTATTTCCACCGAAATATGAGACAGTGCGTGTTGAGTGGCGGAACTTAACGCCGCGTTCTGTTTTGCTAGAGCGCAGAGATTAAAATAAGTCATTTCTTCAAGTTGATATCGAGCCCGCAGCCATCGCGATTACACTCCGACGTTGTTCTACTGCGCCAGCACAGCCTTATGTATATTTTTTAGACCTATTAGGAAAAGATATGTACTGCAAATTATGTTCAAGAAGATATGGTAAGTGTAGGTTCAATTCATGTTTTTCTCTAATTAAAGGTAAATAATATAAAATACTTGAATAATTTAATAGTACTAAAATATACCTACTCGAAACTACAATATGAAACTGAAGAAATTACTTGGTTAAGCGCGTTTACCTCGGAAACAAGTTTTTTTTTTTTTTTTTTTTTTTTATGGGAGAGGACAAGGCAAACGAGCGTTCGGGTCACCTGATGGTAAGTGATCACCGCCGCCCACGACCCCATGCAACACCAGAGGAGCCACAGGTGCGTTGCCAGCCTTTAAGGTGGAGGATGAAGGGCACCGGGGCCCGGCATTACCTAATGCGAAACGCAGTGGCAAGGGCCACTACTTCACGCCGGTTTAAGATGCCGGGGGTGGTATTAAATCCGGTCGAGTCTGCCCATGCGTGTTGCCATTACTGGCGACGTGACTCTTCCACACGTACTTTAGTCGCCTCTTACGACACCGACAGTACCAGGGTGATCCTATTCTAAGCCGGGACCACACGGCTGTGGATCGAATGAAAAATTCTTCTTGTAATGTACTTATTGTACTGTGCAAAGAAATACTGTAAAGATATATTACATTACGTTAATCGTTTCTATAGTACTACACTACACTGAACTTGAGGTCAGAGTATCACCGACGTCCGTATTTGTAAACCTCATATAAATTATATGTATGAATGGAAAAGGAATCTCAAGATCGATCTCAGCTTTGAGAGCGGATTATAAATACGGGCCTTAGAATGTGTCTTATGACACAACTCTTAGTTATCGCAGCTAAAAACTATCAGGCTAATCTCGATTAAAAAAAAAACAGAAAAGATTAATTAATGCAGATTATGTACAGTAAAATATGCAATTTATCTCTTTGCCGAATTATTTAAAGGAAAATCCCCCGCATTTGTTCCGTTAGACACACCCGATGTCAATATATTTTAAGAGATGCAATTTAGAAATAAAGTGGCAGAGTCAACAACGTCGCGCCAGCAGTTTACATATGAATTTTTATTCTGTTGCTGCATACGATCGCTCGTGCACTTTTGCCAACTTTTACTGTTAAGAAAAACAAATGAATAATCTCAATAAGAAATATAAAAAATATCTACAATTATATTTTGATTATTGGCTGTCATATATGATATTTAAGTTTCGCCACTTAACATGCAATGACTCCATCTGCTTTCCTTGCTACATGCGGGATACGGCCTCAGAGTAGATAGAGTTTGTTTGTTTGAGTCCGCTAATATTAGGAAATACTAGTCCAAATTAAAAATCTATTTTTGTATTAGATAATCCGTTTATCAAAGAAGACATTAAACGTTTCGGTGTTAGTCACTATACCTATACTCAGAGTTATCTCGGACACTTTACTATTAGTACACGTAGTAGATTTTTTTTTAATTTCACGCTCTATCCTGCACGTAGGTAGAAATAACGTTAGTACCTAGTGTAAAGATCTTACGCTTCCATTACGACATTTTCATTCCACATTTTTCATCAAAATCTTAAGGCGTGTTGAGTGGTGGAACTCAACGCCGCACTTATTACTAGAACAAGACAGCAAAAGTAGTCGTTCAACACAGTAGTCGGTCGACCACCACATGTGGTGACTTTCGTGTGAAACTTTAACTGGTCTATTTCCATTATTTATTTTGAGCATCAGAAAATGAAATGACGACTTGCAGAACATAAGACTAGGATTAATTTTAAACTGTTCACCGCTTTATTTTTATTGTAAGGCCGCGCCGCCGACAGCCGCGCCAACGCGGACTGAAATACTATTGATATATTGCTAGGACTTTATATATATGTACATAAATACAAATAGCGGTGTCAAGTTTGAACTTTTTCTCGGGGAAATGCTTTATTTTAATTTCCTCGCTGTGGTAACAAGATAGAGCACGGAGTAGAACACCGAAATTCAACACGTATTGTTTCGATAATTAGGTGGAAACATGTAAGAGACTTAATTCCAGGTTCCCTCTGCGTACCTAAAAAAACTATAACTCAACCAAAATTATCATCTTTTACACACGAAAAGAGAAAAAATCCGAAGAGAGTATTTATTTTTTTGTTGTCTTGTAAAAGTTGGCAAGCACGCGACTCTAAAGAGTTCACCTGAAGACGTGTAAACTTTACAGTATTTTTTTTCTACTTACTTTACTGACGTAAATTTTGTGATAGCGATCGTAAACGTGAGTCGAGAATGATACAATATCGGATGTGTTGCGTATGTTCTATTACGACATAAATCAAAAGCTTGTGTCGAGTTGACGTACGGTTGGTACTAACATATAAATATTTTATGTATATTTATTTGGCTTACTAATCGTGGCTCGCGATTTCGTGTGGACTTTAAGACGTCAAATGAAAAATAGGTTTTTTTTAATGCTTGATTTTTAACCTTTCCTTTTGATATAGGCTAAAGTTAGGACATTCAGTTCTCAGCTCCCCGACATAATTCAGGGCAGCGGAACTCAACGTTATACTCCTAATATCCTAGCTATAGCCCTCAACTCTGAGATAGAAGCTTTCTTCCATAAGAACTAAAGAAAATGTAATTTTTTGTCCTTTCTTTTTCTTTTATGGGTCCCTGTCATCAGTCACTCAATAACGGAAAAGTTTTACAACAACGCAAACAAAGATTATTTTAAAGTTATGCTTATCCAACACTATTTATCTAATAAATTTTCAAAGAGTCCTCGCGTCACCACTTGTGTAGAGTCGAAGATCGATCTTATCTGTTTCACGCGTGGGCCATTCATTACATGAGAAGCCATACGAGTCATTTTGATAAACCGTTCTGTTATTTAGCCTCTTAGAAAGAGAGAATTGATTGATAATATTGGATATAAATAAGTCTTTGTTATTTTTTAGCTTAATGTATATAGAAGGAGGAAAGCTTAAGTTAAGATTATGTTAAGACACTCCGTTCTTCCACTTTTAACCCACAATTTTAATATGTAGGTAGCGTGTTGATATCAGAGCAAGGTAACGAAAATAACTCATGTCCCAAGTGGAAATTGAACTCCAACCAGTGCCCCAAGCAACATTAGCATATATTTATCAAATCCTTCATATTAGCAATGTATATTTATAAGTATATCTACACATAAATAAAAATGTTGACAACAAATTTTCGAATCACAACATTAATTGATAATAAAATACAAACACAAGTGATTTTAGTAAATTACTAATTAAACTCGCTGTAAGAGAGCCATTTAATAACCACAAAAGATAATTATACTGCTGACGAGCCGCCGTAAAATCAATCAGTTAAGACATTATTGGCACGTGTCCAGGAGTTCGTGAAAAACAAAATAATGGTTCGCCTTTCTGTCTGTGCTGGTGCTTCACCGCCACCACCACCACCACGCAGAAATTGTTTAGCTCGAGAATAATCAAATATAAAAATACACTAGCACTAGCTCTCTTATTCGTTTTTCTTGACGCATTAATGTCAAATCTCACATATTTTTGGTACATTTATTAACTATTCGCGCATATTATTAGGTGAAAATAAAATAAATGTTTTGTATATATGTACGTACGCAGCCATACATACATTCAGTTACGTATAGTAGTAGAGTTGTATTTATTTTGTTCCATTTGTTTATTTATTTATTTTTTCAATTTTGACGCCAATTATGTACGGTGGCAGTTTATTAAAATTAAACAGGTGAGACTTGCTCAAAGTTGGGGACAAGAATGGATTACATTTAATGTTTAATGTTAATTAGAACAATGGATGCTTTCATCAGGATTACACAATTGCAACATTACAGGTCATTACAATTCCAAGATTTACGTGTGGGGTATCAACTGCAGTCAGCGATTTGTTGATAAAAATGTATAGTTCTGATATACCTCCGGTTGTCAGCTCAGGCTATTTGGAAAAAAAAGGCAAACACTGTGCACGATATAAAAAAAAAAACAATTTCATTTTAAACACCCAAATTAAAAAAAGAACTTATTTCTAAACTAAATAACTCTACTTATAACAGTAACCCATGAAAATCAATTTCAAAAGTTACCAAAAAATAAAATTGAGTTTAACCTGAAAATCAACAGTAAACAGACTGTAGTCTCTCTCTACCCATCCACGAATGAAATCTCAATGAATGGTTCAAACCGTTGCGTGGACGTCGGCCCGCTCAAGCTATTTATAATTGGGTCCCGTGACCGATGCTATAGTTTAGACGGTTTACACGCGCTGGCGTCCGCGTGATCGGAAAAGCGAAAGTATGTTGGATGCTGTGAGATGACCATCTTAGCTATAAATAATGAATGAGACGATTGTTGATAAAGAAACCGGACGAGCGCGAGTCGGCCTCGCCCACCGAGAGTTCCGTACAAAAATTTAATTTAAGGCTTTTATTTTTAAAGATTGAACCACAAATGTAATATATATTTTTCAGTTATTATTTCTTAAATTATGACTGACTTGTAGATGCTAGCGAAATTTCTAGCGAATTTCTGCTAGCGATGCTAAATTTTCTAATTATAGGTTGCCCGGAAGTGCCCTATGAATGCACGGTACGGCTTCACATGCACCGACTTAACGTGTTAATTAGCAGAACTCAGCGCCGCGCCTTGTATTGGTACCAGAGCGAGATTTATTATCGTAGTTGGAATTGAATTCACAACCACCGCCTTCACTCTAAGACGCTAGCGCTGTCTGGCAGTGCGCCGGAAGTAGACGGCCTCAAATTTAATAAAAGCATATGTTTAGTACATATGTTACAGTAACATTTATATTTAAGTTAGATAACTAGATTAGATAATAAGTATTTTCAAAGTATTGTCTGGCAACAAGGCAAATTGCGGCGTTGAATTCTGCCATTCTACACGCAATGTCTTAAACATTCGGCAGAAAGTCGGAAACGGAAGTATGTTACTTTAATGTTGAAGATACAAGAAACGTAGAAGGAAACCTTGACTATTAAGCTAATAAAGTTGGCAATAATGAAGACGGCACTAAATTATAATATTATATATATATATATATATAAGAAAAGTCTATATTTTTTTACAATCTCATAAAGCTGAAGATTTTGTTTGGTTGAACGCCCTTATCTCAGGAACAACTGATTTTATTACTGGAATTTATGAGTAAAGGTTATATTATTTTAATTCAGTCATTTATCTCAGGCAATGAAAGCAGAGAAAGAAGTCTCTGAACACAAGGTTCTGTCTAATTGCCTTACCTATCTCATAAAATGAAGGAAACATTATAGACAAAAAAATAAAATTCGAACTAAAAAAATCAAAATCAAAATCAAAAATTTCTTTATTCAAGTAGGCATTTAACAAGCTCTTTTGAATCGTCAAAATTTTGAATTAAGGTAACAAAACAAGCGTCCACCACGCTAAGGTCAAATATACTAGTAGATATATTACATTGAAATAGTTTTCAGTATTGTTATAGAAAAAATGTACGGTCACAAGTCGTACATGACGTTAGGATGAGCAATCGGCGAGCGGTGCCAAGTGACCGATATATGCTATCGCTACGCAAAAAAATATATCTTCAATTACTTTCGAAGTTGTCATATTACGAGTATAAGCTATATTTTAATAGATAAATAAAGAAAGAGAATGCACAATGAGACTGAAAATGCAGAATTTAAAAAATATATATTTTGTTGAACGCGCTCATCTTAGTTACTACTGGTTTTAATAATATTAGGTCAGTGTATATATACACACAAACATATATATATATATAATGTAGACCTATTTGTATAATGTACTCTATTGTTTTTAATGCATTATTTATTACTTAGACGTCATCGTCAAGACACGACGGTGTTAGGTTCAATTAAATTTGCTTTCTAAATTAGTGGAGGGATTAAAAACTAGGTTCCCTCCCTAGGTCTATCGTACTATATGCGGGCGTGCTGTGCCAAAAAAAATAAAAAAAACAACATACGGCATTTTTAATGATGTCATTTATTTACCTGCATCTACATAGAAGTGAAATACCTATATCACAATAAGTACTGAAATAATTTTGTTTTAAAACATTAAAGATATATTATCATTCTATATTTTTATTATACAGCTAGTACTGTCGGATTGGTCGTTCGCTACCAATTTATTGCACCGACACCGTCAGACGGTCGTTCGTGTAGTGTTAATGAAGCAAACGACTCTAGGTCAACTTGAATTAATATAGTTTACCTATTTATTACTCTGTAGTTGTTGTACGCGTGTTATATTACATACGGGGAAATGAAAACAATTCATTCTTCTGATGGGGCATCGATTCCACGATCACCGCTTTAATGGTCAAACACTGAGCCACTGTACTACACTGTACTGTGCCCTTAATACCTCATACAAACAACCGATAAAGAAATTACTATAAAACAAAAGTAGAGCAAAGTATGAAATTTTAGTAGGTAGTTATTTATAAATGATTCAAGGTAATCTAATAATATAATTTTCAATTTTAACGCAGCGGTATCGCATGCTTAATGAGTCGAAGGTCATGAGTTCTGCTCCTTTTTATGAAAGTGTTTAAGAAAATTTATTGTGTCTATATGCCCCATACATAATAAGACAAAATGCTCATGAAGAGGAGAAAGATGCCGCGTTAGATAGATGCCGCGTGCAACAATATCCCAAGATCTCAGTTCCCCCAGACCTACGTCATTTTAGCAAAGCTATAATTTTGAAGACTATTAGTCTAATATGTAATTAAGTCAGTATGTTTACTCACTAACATGAAAGTGGTGCCTTTCAGAGGTAGCGTCAAGAAACAGACATCTCTGTCTGGGCGAATGATTCAGCTTTCGGACTGGATTGGGTGCTTATAAAGGGTCTTGAAATAGTGCGTAAATAATATATGTAAAATTAAACCACACCTAAAAGCTCTAGTAATAATAAATATACTATGTAATAAAACTATAGAATGAATATACATTTTTTACATTTTTCTTACAAAAATATTTAAATACGAGCGTATTTCTACTTTAACATGGGAGAGCGTGTGCCTTAAACAGGCCTTACCTCTGTAAGGGCCCCAAGTCAAGTTACTAAGTACGCATCTTAACTATAAGTAGTTAGACTATTAATCCTCAAAAAGTCTACACATTAATAATAGAATTGTATGTCTGTCTCACAGACACGTAAATAAACTTACTGTTACGTAGAGTAGCGTAAGCTTACTGAAGCTTTTGTTTAGCGTTTTATTTGTTGAGAAGAATATTTGTTTAGCGTTCCCTTTATACAACATACAAGTAGTGTGTTGACGCATTTTTTATCTTTATTTGTAATTTATTTTTAATTTTACGCTGTATCCAGAACGCAGTAGGGTTAGTCGGAGAGTTAAAAGACTCCGTTTTCATTTAAACAATTCCGTTTTTCCGTTTCCGTTTTAAATGTAATTTTCATATATGAAGATGTAGTGTAGATGAGAACCTTACCTACGACTCTTGCTACCATATTGATCTTACCTGCAATAAAAAAAAACATAATTAGATTTTGTAATATTACATTATTTTCTATGACACGGTGGTGCCTTATCATAGTAATGCAAACAGATTCTAATACTTTAATAATATTTAAGTTCTACTTTCACGCAGTATCTCGTATATTGCTGGGTAGGCAGAAAGACACTCAGTCTTGATACCAGAGCGAGAACATGAAAATTCGAGCAGGAATTGAATTCACAACACATTACTTTAACTATTTCTATAAAATATATAATGTGTTTAGTTACATTCGATTGAACATTATATATTATATGCATGCCTTCATACCCTCACAACGGCGGGTACATTTGGAGTGCCAAATACCACGATCCGCGCATAGCTCTCGTGCCTCAACCACTATCATAATGTCTTTAGTTTAAATAAGCATAATAATTAATTATTTATAATTAATTATTAAATTATGGACAGTAAATGTTTGCTGGATTAATTGTTATTCGAGGTAATAAATCATTTAATATCCGATTGCATTACCGGTACTCTTCCCCCAACAAACTCTGCTATGTGCGTGATGTGACAACAACACTTATTATTAGAAATAATATTTGAGCTTTCTCTTAATTTCAAAGAAAAGCATATGTAATAGGGCTGAAAAGCCTCACAAGTATGAAATAAATATTTCACAGATTTTTAAAATAGTTTGGTAAGTTAGGTTACATTGTGTTAGGAACCCATACCCGCTCGCCGCTTCACCCGCTTAAACTACACAAGTAATTTCGTCATCTACATGACAACATGAGACCAGTCGTGGCGCAGGGGCACAAGTGTGTGACTACAGGAAATGAAATATTAAACATTTATTTTTTTTACTCTGATTTGACATCAGCGTGGCGGCAAAGCGTGGCGTTGAGTTTCGCCATCGGAATATTTTAAGACTAGATATCACCTGCCTACTCTGCTACATGCGAGATACATACATCTCGTCTTAAAAACAATTTTCACAACACCGAAAAATTGCAAATTTTAAGGCACACAGGTATTTCTAGAATTCTAACTGGACAGCATTGAGACAAGAAAACAACAGAAATTGGACAGCGAGACGTATGGATTCCTTTGGGAACACTCGGAGTTTGTACGAAATATCCACTTGGTTATGTAAAATGTACATATGTAACATAAGTAAAGGTATTTTGCGTTGTTATTTTAGAATGTCTTCGCAGGAAGTTCTGACTTTTTTGGATGTGATCCTACTAATAAGAATCAATTATGACAATTTCTTAGCTCTAGTAACATGAGAAAACGCAGCGTCGAATTCCTGCCATTCTACATACAATATCCAAAAACTGGGCGAGGCCTGTTTCAAAAGCAAATTTCCACTGTCGAACGTGCTAATTAGGTATAGAGGGATACAGCGTTAAGCCACAAAACCACGCACGTTTTTAAAATACTATAGGTATAATATAACATAATATCATACAAATATCTATCTTTTCGAAGGCGAATTTCATCCATAAGCTACTGCTCAATACCATACGTTCGGCAACCGGTAGAAAGTCACCGGTAACCGTAACAACAGTAAGCTAAAACACCTACCTCGTATACATATTTAATTCAACCCCGCATTTGCATAATAGGAAGATATACAAAAAGGACGACCTTTCGGCGAATTTTATTGGAAATTCGATATTTATATAAAACGACAATAACGAATTTTGTATTATTTGTATCTTTTGATGTGTATGTACTAGTTATTACCTCCGACTTTACTTGCGTAGACTTTCAGCCGTAGATTAGAAAATGTTAGTTTAGTTAGATAATGTTATATTTAACAATATTAACTTTCTAAGTCTATTAGTTATATCGGTACGTTGTCTGCCAGTGCTGCGAAAGAGATTTATACGCAAACAACGCTTACACTAATCCAAATTAAACCATAATTAATTTAAAATACCTTTAAACTCTCAAAGGCAGGTGGCTCTACCGCAATTGTCAGGTGTAGAAGATAATGGAGTTTCTCTCTCAGAGTCGGGGCCGACAATTAGTATCTTGTTAATACTAACAACGTCTTGCCGAGCGGGACCCTTGCCAACCCTCACCCCTCTCTAATTATGGAATTAAAATTTTAAAATTAAATGTTAAAATGTTAAAATTTTTTTTTTGGAAAATATATTAAAATTTGAGTGTAGCGTTATAGGAACGCGCATTTTGGAAACTATCCACAGTACGGGTTCAAATCTAGTTATATGTGGATTTTTATATACCTGTTTGTAGCTTCAGCGTGAATATATAAGCTTTACAATCTTCTTGTAGCAGTATACGCCTAGTGTTACGACCGCCGTTCTTAACTTTTCGTTCACTTTCCTCCTGATAGGAATCGCGGCGTTGAGCTCCGTCACCTATCACGCTTGTTACGTTGCGGGGACGTAAAAAAGAAAAAACTATCTAGTATTGTAAAATCCGCAGAAATAATGAACTAAGAATAAACAATTCACCATTTATTGACTAAGCAGATATACTGACATATTATTAGAGTAAGTAAGTATTGTATCGAATGCTTTCTGACAAAATGAATCAACTCGATCGACTTACGACAGCAGGTCACGTTAGGGGTGGATCCCCCCCCCCTCACTTGTAAAAACTTGATCGAACGTTCGCCTTCCACGCGGTTGACCCAGAAAGAGTGTGCCAAGTTAAATCTTTCATTAATATAATATTGTAATTAGGTAAGCAAGTATGAATATTATTTTAACTTGAATGGTTATTTATGATAACTTATTTAAATTATGTTAATATTATAATTCGTTCTATAAAAAAAAAATTACCCTCTCCCACCAGAAGAAGCAGTGGTAAGAAATTGCTTATTCTTCATTTATATGAAGTTTTCTTTTTTCAAAAAAATATAAACCATTCATTACGACTACCGAGATATTTGACAGTTACAACAAAAATTTCACGGTAATTTTTCGGTTTTAAACACAAACAATCCGTAGATATAAATAATACCTATTTTGTAACAAATTAAAACAGAGCATGGATACGAATTGTCTGAGAGACCGCCGCCCCCAACCCTAGGTGCCCCCATTTTATGGGTTCCGCAGACAGCCCCGCGCCGCATTTAAATATATATGTATATATTTATAAAAGTATATATATATACAATGTATGTACATATATATGTATATCTTGAGCTGCCCGGTCCCGGAATGGAATAATTGGCAGAGTAACCTTTCAGTTCAGGTTGTTACAAGTAATTTCATTAGAACTTGGTAGATTTTGAAAATTGTCATATTTATATTGTAAACTAAGTGATGTGAATGTGTTTGTGAAATTGGGAAACAAAATGCCTTAACATTAAGTTATTTTTGCCTATTCCACTAAAAATGTGAGAAAATGGGGGATGGAGTATCTTAGCACTATGTTCTTTCTTCCTGCCCTGTTATATGCAGGATACGGCATGAAGCCGAAAACAAAACAAATCAAATTGATCCAAGCCCAAAGCAAACAATGAGAGAGTGTAATTGTTGGTGAGAATGTAATTGGGTTAATCAACGTCTAGAACGGTCCAGCCAGCATCCCGTCTCTCGCCTCGATACGATTTAGCACGTTAGTTGACTGCAAGCTCTTAGTATTTAGAGATAGATTATGTTTATGATTTTTTGTAGTAAATTGTTTGAATTTTTAACACAAAAGTTTAGTTTAAGTTTTGTGTATCCACGAGACATAGAAGATAAGCAAAGGTATCCTATGTTAAGGCCTTTTATTCCCCATGCATCGAGTTTCCGAGACATTGCCGTGTTGATTGGCTGTACTGAACTCCGTACTTTGTCTTGTTACCAGAGGAAGAAAAGTGAACTAGATCCGTAACCAAACACCTCAAACTAACTAATAGATGCTGCAGGATAGTATTTCAATCATATCGTCATTACTCACATTGTCCCAGAAACATAAAATTATGTATATATGAATTATAAGAACGGAGAAATTCAAAGGTCTCCTCCTACTCTATGCCTCGATATCAAGAGCATGATCATCGACCAAGGACAGACTTCAGTGTCTCATTAAACATATAATTAATTAATTATATTTACGACTGGTTCCATTTTCCTACTGTGAAAAGACACCGCACGGCGTTGAGATTACCAGTCAACATGAAAAATCTTGAAACGGAGTGTCTTAACACTGGGTTCCGTCTGTCTACTTAGCAGTATGCGGGATACAGAGTGAAGCACATAATAATTTCACCGCTTAACCATGTTAGCAATATAAGTTCTATAAGTAGGTGAAAACAATTTATAAATTACTTGAGAAAACGGATGCTGTGCAAGGAAATGCAAATCATATCAAGTGTAACCGTGCGTTGAACTGCAGTCGGGAGCGCAAGATCGGGATCGATCGAGTTTGTGGCAGTCTTTAAAAGGGCTAATGCTAAATTACTTATCATATAATAAGATTTATATGGGCTTGCAATACTAAGTAGAATACTAGGTAGAAATCGCCAAGAAGTTATTTGAATTTCATATTCAAATTCAAGTCAGTTTATTTTTTTTATATCACGTCATTTATAAGCAAAAAAAGGTTTTCGAATGTCTGTTGTAAAATATCGACACGTACAATATATTCTCGAAGTTGTCAAAACGTCTCGTAATTTATCATTGACAAGCTAAAAATAAAAGTGGAAAAAATGCTTCCCCATAGAGACTATGCCAAAACGAGTGACGACGACGTGTGAAGTAGAGACACTCTACATTTCAGACTCTCAGTTCAGCGATCTGTATATTATTAGCTACCCGGAAATAACTAAATTAAAGTACAATAAATGTGTCGTCTGTAACTAGTAACGGGAAAAATGGAGAATCAACAAAATGAGTGCATATCCTTCAAGCTTAAGTTTGTCAACTTTTATAGGTTATACTTCCCGCTGACTTCCAATCCTGAAATTAGTACGAAAGCATGAGTGGGGGAGTCCGAATAATAATTTTAAACAATGGAAATCGAACCTAGAGCATCCGCGTATACAATCGGGTACACACACATCCCAACTATGTTACAATATTAAATAAAACTTCTTTAAATCAAACCTTATTATTATCAACCAGGAAATTATTTTATCTTATTAGTAATTTAAATTTAAAGTAAGGCATGTGGCCAAGTACGTCTAGCAATGGCGTGTGATGAAGCGAGTAATTCGCTGACTTATTCTGACATTCTCGATATCTTAGTTGTAGGTTCGATTACAACGCATGTTTTGTATGAAACATTTTTGTAGTTTATACTGCTGCGTTAAATAATGCTTTTGCTTATGTTCGACATACGGAATCCTAAATTCCGTATGTCGAAAGAAAAATATAGAACCCTTATAAAATATATTTATTTTTTGTCCGTTTGGCCGTATTTCAAAATCCTTTTGCTGGCGTTTAAAAATGACGTGATACTGAAATGTTACTATACATCTCGATAAAGTTTCTCTCTTTACAGAACCAATATTTTTGAAGATCAAAATTTCATATATTTTAAGTAAGCTGCATTACAAATATGTTCAATCAATAAGCTTCACGCTGTATCCACCACAGCAAGGTAGGCAGAGGGAATCTAGTGTTAAGCTAAGACACTCCGTTTTCCACTTTCCGCTGAATTCTTTGGCATTGCGTGTTGAATGGCGGAACTTTATGTACAAATATGTTTCTTATGTCTATCTATATTTCAAAATCTTACATTAGTATTTTTGTAAAATACACATTTTACCTTTTCTTTTCCCTTGTAAATAACACGGCATATTCTTACCGTTAGTGCCTCAGGTAACCCCAACCGCAGGTCTATATGCTAACTATTAAAATAATATAATATAAGCTATATTCTCCCTCGGTGAATAGACTATCCAGCACAAAGAGATTGTGCCAATTCCTTCATCAGTTCCTGAGATTTGCGCGTACAATCAAACAAAATATTTATTTTTTATTAAATAAATATTTATTAAATTAATGTTTAATACCTAACAATAGCAACTTAAATCGGTAATAACTGCATCCTCAGTTTTATAATATATATATATATATATATATAGTTTTATAATATATATATATATATAAATATATATATATATATACATTTTCCTTATGCTCATAACTGTACACAAGTGGAAATCTTATACGAAGTGACGCCTGGCACTGTGACACGCTAAGTGAGTGTCATAAAAATGTTGGCAACAGCCACTCTGAGGCCGAATTTCGAAACTGAACGATAAATATAGATAAATAAGAGTTTTCTAACTAAATTCAAGTAAAGTTTTGGGATATTTTTCTTTCAGTCAAGGTCTAAAGTTTTTACGCTTTTCGAGGCAGCCGTGTCAAACTGGATAAATGTCTGGTTGGAGGTAAGATTATTTTAATTATTTTTTTTTCTACCCCGTGGTAGGCAAAGCGCGGTGTTGAATTCCGCCACTCAACACGCAATGTCTTGAAAAATTGATGGAAAGTGGGAAACGGAGTCTCTTAACACAACTTACTCTCTCTCCTATCTGTCGTATGCAGTCTCTTTTGCTTTCTTATAATACTTATGATCATTACACAGCTGCAAAGCGTCTCACTAAAAATACGCATTAGTTAGATAGCATAGGAGGCAGAGACGATCTAGTGTTAAGACATGCCACCCCGCACTTAGTGAAACTCTGCCAAGAAATGAAAACAAGTGAACTGTCACGAGTGGGAATCGAACCCGTCGCGTTTGCAGAAAGACGCTGTGTACGAACATATTACAAATGAACGTACTTTATTCGGATATTGAGTTATAGCCAAGCTATGTATAGTAAGTTTGGAACAAAAATGCATACTGAATTTCAAAAGCAAAATAAGGATATGTTGTAAAATGTTTTTAATATATGTAGTGGAATTTAAATAAGCTCTCTCACGAATTCAAATACCTATCGGAGCATATTTTAACCAACTATCAAGAAAGATGTTTTTAATTTGACATTTATTATAATAAATAGTTCAAGTGTGGTATCAGAAAAAGAGCTCTGGCTAAGCTCAGCCTGAATTTCAGACAAAAAAACTCGAGGGTGAGGGTGAACCCGACTCGCGCTTGTCCCGTTTTTTCTATTCAAGTTTCATCAAAATCGGAGAATGATTTTTGAGATATGGATATTTTTACTTTAATCTTTAAAGAACAATTAAGAAAGCCGTAACATAACCTATGTTATAATAAAACTTCTTGGGTTTAGATATTTTCGACATAGCGTGCTA
The DNA here is from genome assembly GCA_037355905.1 of Heliconius aoede. Classification (NCBI taxonomy): domain Eukaryota; kingdom Metazoa; phylum Arthropoda; class Insecta; order Lepidoptera; family Nymphalidae; genus Heliconius; species Heliconius aoede. The sequence continues at coordinate 592,065 of JBAIZZ010000363.1, read as the reverse complement.
CAACTTTACGTTGCGCTTTGTCCTACTTCCAGAGCGAGAAAACTAAAACAACCCTCTCCACCAAATGAGAATCGAAACCATACCCATCGCGTTCACACTCCGACACTGAACCACGACGGTCTCAAAATGAACAAAACAACATAAACAGGCGTCGAAGCATGTTCGCATCGATCGACTGGAAGTGGACGTGCACTGAATGTGCAGTACGCAAACATTCATTATAAAAAAGCGTTTTTTTGGGGACTGCTTAATATTTATGACACTGTCTCGTAGTGGATTCAAATGCCACTTTGATTGAATATATATAAATATATAGCGCATTTAGTGCATTGATGACGTAACGGCATTTTTTAAAATTAGATATCTCAATTGAGGCCATTAGATGTCAGTTGTGGATTCGATTCCTACTCGAGGAAATGTATATTTAATATTTTAACTACTCTATCTGGTAACTAGGGAAAGCACTGCGTTGAATTCCGCAGCAACACGCATTATTCAGAATTCACAATTCGGCCGAAAGAAGTAAATGATTCATTGGAACGGAGTTTCTTAACACTAGGTTCCCAGGCTCTTTCTGTTTATTCTGCCATGAACGAAATATAGCTTAAAGTTAAAAAAAGGAACATAAATAATAGTAGTATCTCAACTTGTACGTTTGTACATCTATCGTAAATCTGACCTCTCGAAATACAAGTCGTTGTTGTGTCAAGTCACACTAACTCAATTATCACTTCTCAATGTAATACCGTTGCTCCATGTAGTGCATGAGCCTTTTAAGAAACAGATAGTTTCTTTTTAATAAACGGATAAATGTAATGCGTAATTAGGGGAATTATCACCTTTAAAAAAAATGTGTACAATAATCTACATTTATTTATTATTATTATTATTAATTAGTTAGTAAACTTTTTTGTCATTTGGATGAATTAAGCAAAAATGTGAACCTCGAATTCGTATTTTTTTTTCTTTTATTCTTGCAGTAGACATTTCGGTTCTCCGCTTTCCGCAGAATTCTGGAAGCATTATTGAGTGGTGGAATCGAATACAATGTTTTTTCCTATTACCAGAGCGAGGAAATATTCAATATTTCATTTCATCGAGTAGGAATCGAACCTACAAACTTGTGTGCACGTCACAGTCACACGCTGTGTCCCTGTGTCATAACTGTCTTCATAAAAAAAACATTAATAGTTATAAATAATTATCTCAATACCAAATCCAAACTGATTTAATAGAAGTTCTAGCGAATAAAGCGATAAAGCGATGAAAATCAGGTCAAGTCGTGGTCTCTATCAAGGCACAAGTCACATAGTCTAAACATACATACACTGATAGCACATTACCCTCCATGCGTTGCGCAGTCGGTTAGAAAGAAGTGCCTATCTACAGTATAGGCTCAATTACATCGCTACGCGATCCTTTTTTGCTCGATGCCATATTTTATTTAAACGAACGGGAACGTCCGGTGGGAATTCCAATTCTGCTCTGCCTGTAACATTTTAACTTGGCCACTCAGTCGGTATCATCAACTATGTGATAAAAATAAGAAAAAATAGTATATTTTTCCTTTACACTAGCGACTCAAACGGCTACGCACGCTTGTTATATTATAGCCAAATTAGGAAGTAATTAGAGGCCAGTCGTGGCGCAGGGACACAAGTGCGTAAGTGTAAGCGCGACTGGTGGTAGTTTCGAGAAATAAAATAGTTATTAAGAATTATATTTTCATTCTTCGCTCTGGTGTCAGGCAAGACGCGGGGTTGAGTTTCACCACTCAACACTCAATGCCTCACGAGTTCGGTGGAAAATGGGGAACGGAGTGACTTAACTAGTTTTACTCTGCCTACCCTATGTGACATTCTGCTAATCTGTCCGCAGGTACGATAGTTTGCAACAAATTTGTAGTTACGTAAATACGCTTTCTTTCTTCCTTTATTAATCTATATAAAATATAAAAACAAATGTCTGTTCGCTATAGATTCCGAGCCGAAGGCCGAGTCGTTTGGCGTGAAATTTCGAGGAGTTGGTCCCCAGGTGACTGCACTAAACTTCGCGCGAGCAAAGCGAGCGGGCTTAGCCAGTAGACTATACAACAGATAAAAAAATTATCAATTCTACTACTATCAGCTACTGGTAGTATACCAGTAGTTCCCGAGATTGGCATGTGCACCCAGACGGACTCCTCAACTTTATAATACATATAGTAAAGATATAGACAGATAAAAGTGAATTTATATACATAAAAATATTTATTTCCCAATCATTCTAAAACCGATTAGAGAGATAACGATAGAATTTGTCACGCACATAATTTATAACTTGGATTACCGCACTGAAAACTTTTTGTACTAATAAATGACATGGTTTAAAGACAGTGATTAATTCATTTTAACGCTGCAGTGGTGCAGTGGAAGGGATAATATATGTATTGTAGATTCGAATCATATTTCAGGAATATTTATAGTGTAGGTGTCGCGTTTGTAAAGGCAAAAAGTAAAGTTTAGATAGGTATTTTGTACTTTAAAGTTTTGTTGTAGGGTAGAGAGAGAATCTAGTATAAGGATCTCCATTTTTCACTTTCCGTTGAATTCAAGACATTGTGTGTTAAGCAACGGAACTCAACGCCTCGGTTTGTCTAACAACAAAATATCTATGAAACATGAAAAACCGGGTGACGCGGACGCGACATTTGAAAAAAGTTATACTATTCATTTGGCATGTACATTGAGGGAATTTAGGCCACCATGAAGAGATGATTTTTCTGAATTCCTACGAAAAGAGGAAAACACTGCGTGTTGAATGGCAGAACTCAATATTTAACCTCAAAATAAGAAGAAGAAAAAAATTAAACGACTGGAAACACCCCTTGGGCTGCTAGTTTGACGTTTATATTTGATTGTATGTATGTCTGTCTCAACATTAATAGTAATTATTATTATTATATAAATTATTATTAGAAATTTAATATTTTTCCCATTTCTGAGGACTCTTCCTAAGCGGACTTTTGTCAAACATTAGGAAACTTCTTATGACGGAATTATTGCACGGCACGTGTTCAGAATGACTGCTTTTTGTAATTGAATGTAAAGTAGTGGATGAAGGTCTAGTTGGTTAAGGCAAGAGTGTAATGTGACTGGTGTGACTCCTGTACATGAAAGTGTGATTGGGACCGTTTTAACTGTGTTCACTTGTCACTGTGGATTCAGCTCTATCGATAAATCTGTGGATTTTGTTATTTTTTCTGTAAAGGGATACGAAAGATTATGAGTTTTTGGGATAGCAATGTCTATGAGGTTAACTGTTTATTATTATTATTATTATGTCATCTCTCTCTGTGGCATCGTAGCTCGCTCGCTAGTATCAAATTAGTATGCAAAAACACATGACGTCTATACATAGCAGTCTCTACGAACAGTCTATACAACCTTACACTAGCATTAAACCTAACTCACTTAACAACATTACACAAATTGAATGCCATTATCTCAATAACGTACAACTTAACATACTTCTTAGTGTAGTTTCACGTATATACACGTCGTATCCTGCAAAATAGGGGAAATCTAATGAGATATGTGTTATTGTTTTTCAATAATTATTTTGTTTGACAAAATCACGTTTTAATTTTTGGCAAAGTCTCTTTTGTTTTGATTGCATGTAAATGTAAAAGTGGGGAGCTTAAGTGTCTTTATGGGAACGGAATGTTACTTAACACACACTATACCGGTTGAAGCTATAAGAAACGAAGTAGTAACAAGAATAACATAAACATGGAACGTTGGACAAAATTAAATTCCGCAAATTCCGCCGACCATCTAATTGGTTTCTGTTTCGGTGGTTCTATAAAGCTGAGTGGTTCAAGGCAAACGTGATACCCTATTATGTGTAACTAAATTAGGAATTGACAATTTTATTAGTATCTACTTTAAAAAGGCCAGTCGAGTCGCGGGGCACAAGTGTGTGACTGTAAACGTGACTGGTCGTGGGTTCGAATTTATACGTACTTAAGCAAACCACGAAAAAACCTCTTATTTATCCTTTTCATCGAAATATGGAGCAGGACTTTTTGTAATGAAATTAATTCCATAACTTCCCGCCAAATTTTCAAGGCGTTGCATGTTGAGTGACGGAAGTCACACGATGCTTTGTCTTATACCAGAGAAAAGAAATGAAAATATAAAAATATTCTTAAAATATTAAATCGTCACATCCACGCACACGCTGCGCCGCGACGGCCCTTTTCTGTTAGATTGTAAAATTCTAATAAAAAAATCTAGATTTAATTAAATTAAATTTAATTTATTAAATTAATCTTAATAGATAAATTTAATTCATAAATATTTTAAAATAAATCACAAAATAATATATAAAATTGCCTTAAAAAATTACGATTAACGTAGGAAGAAACAGTGAAGTGTTCTTATCATGACTGATAACCCTGACTGATGGTGCAATGTGGAGCGCGTGTGACGACTTGGCATAATTAGTCAATATTACTTTGTTGATAGCCGCAGTGGATGTTAGGCATAGTGTTGGTGGGTTCGATTCCTACTCGAGGGAATAAATAAATAATATTTAAATTGTTTTAGTATCCCGTTGTGGTCGAGAAATCGTACTGGATAGAATATCGTAACAGTCGACATAAAGAATAGCACCTTACTTTCCATTTTGTTAGATTAAATTTACTCGAATTTGCCGATACAAATTAGTATACAGTTACATATTTTTTTAAATAAAAATTGTAATTGTTTGTAAAATTGTAATATGTATTAAAATGTATTAAGTTAATTAATATTAAGCTAAATGTGTAGAAATGCATCCTAAAAATAACTGGACTCCCTTGGAAATTATTTATTTAGATATTTTTTTAATTATAAACCTAAAAAAAATGTTAAAAAATATATCATCTAAGCATATATAAAATAATTTATTTAATAAGCATACTGCTACTAACAATAATGTATAAATGTAACATATAAAATAACTTAACTTTCATATTTTAAGCCTCAGCGGTGTTTACAGAGTTTTTATATTGTTATCTTTTTGATAGGGTCGCCGTTATCGCATTATCTCGTGGAATATTATCTAGACGTCTGTATAACGTCTTAAGATTTCACCGGATTTTAAATGCGAAGCGAATAACAATAATATAATCTTAGTCATAGTTTGAAAGCAGCTGTTGAGAGGCGGAACTCAACGCCGCGCTTTGTCTAGCAGATACCAGAGCGAGAAAATAAAAAAGAATCCTCCAATAAAACGTAAACGTACTCAATCTAAGCTAAGATGGAACGGTACGTTGGCAACTCGTACACGGAAAATTTATTCTTTCGAATAATAACCTAAATTATAATATATAATTATATATTTTAATATGTAATTATTATTTTTTTTCATTTACTTATCTATTTAAATATTTGACGGCACCTTGACTTAATCAGCTTTATTAGTGATACATTTCCGGTCCCGTTACTAGTAATATATAACCTGATAGCACCAAAGTCACTTTTCAATATTTTATTGTATGTTTAGCTTTCTATTGTATCCTGCGCACAGACTTTTTAAAAGAATTTACTTTATTCGCTCGGGTAGCATAGCAAGCCGCGGAGTTGAGTTCCGCCACTCAACACGCAATGCACCCATTATTCTGCCGAAAAACGGGGACTAGTCTTAACACTAGATTCCTTCTACCTCGTGTAATATATCGTGAAGCTATAAAAAATATACCTATGTATAACGAAACCAGTAAATTAAATCAAATTTTCATCTATATAGGGAGACCAGAAGAAATTCTTTAACATTTCACAGATTTGACCTGTTACAGAGAATGCCTGGGACTTGTTACCTAAGTACAGATTCAAAGGTTCAAACTCTATTCACTATCGGAGCTGGTTTCCTAACCTGATTTGAGACTGATCGTTCTATAAATGAACTGATGGCAGTTCTAGACAAATCGAGGTATATTAGTTATTTAATTTAATACCATATTGTTGTTTTATTTGTGGTGAGGCGCGGCGTCGAGTTACGCCACTCATACGCAATGTCTCGATAATTTAGTGGAAAATAGGAAACGGAAGTTTCTTTATGGGAACGAAATATCATAATACACGATTCGTAGTTTCCCTTAGCTATAAGCTAAAAAACCGTACCTTTGTACTTTCCGTTTTTACTTATATAGTAAATATAATTTAAATAAAAAATATATCTTCTCTGCTCTTCACTAAAAAAACAGAGAAAAACAAAAAAAAACTATCAACCAAAAAGAAAAGAAAACGATGACACATGAATAATACATAAGTTGAAAATGTGGAAGAGAATTAACAAACATTAGGCTCTTCGTATTTACTTTTGACTAAATTTTGCATAAGGTCATATAACAAAAAAATATGTTTCCTTTTTATAAACATATGCTTATATGGCTGCATATTATAAATTAAATGTTATAAAAATGTTAACTGATATTGTAATTGATGTCAGTCGTGGCCCAGGGGCAAAAGTGTGCGATGGTAAACACGACAGGTTTTGGGTTCTATTCGCAAGCAGGAAATAGAATATTAAATAAATTTATTTTTATAAAAAAAAATGATAAAAAATCATCGATCTGGTATTGAGACGCGACGTAAATTTCCGCAATTCAACACGCAATGCCTCCAGAATTTATCCTTATTGGGAACAGAGTGTATTAACACTAGATTCCCAGGTGCCTCCTACTATGTGCAGAATACAGCATGAAGCTATTCAAAAAAATATATATTATAATTTGTTTTTCGTCGCACGTTATATGCATTTACAATTGCATGTCAAACCGTTCTCTTGTTTTTTCTATTAAATCTATCACATTTTAAAACATTAAATTCATCTTCTGAAGCACATTTAAACTATAAAAGTTAATTATTCTCGTATATATCTATTTGATGAGAAATTCGTGTCAGTTTGCAACTAGCATTCAGTACACAGCCGAAAGCCAAATCTTCCCGATCGATACAACCACGTGGGGCTAACTTGGAAAGTTGGGGAACAGCAGCCCCCATTTCGATATTTTTTTTATTTATTCAATGCCGGATGGATTTACAGAGTACAGGCAGAATTGCAATTGTTAAATAAAAGTAGATGATTACACTATATATGTATATATAT
>JBAIZZ010000363.1:529368-584531 GCA_037355905.1 Heliconius aoede | reverse complement strand
TTATAGAATGACGTCTAATATATTTTTTATTCGCAAATGATTTTTTTACCACATTATTGTAATTCCTATAAGTATTTTTGATTGTTCTGTATTTAAAAATACGACCAATGTTTATGTTTGATATGTATATTTATACTTTGAAATTAAAGCTAATTACTTTTACGTATATTTTTTTGTAACATTGAGGTTACAAAAAATTTGTGGGTGTTTTGTCGTGTAACAAAATTTTGATAGCATTTGGATTTACAGACATTAGGATACATTAAATAAGCAAAAAATATATTTTTTCCAGAAATTCTATCAAAAATTATTAACTTTAAAACTAAACTAATATTAATGACTCACAGATAACTGTGTTCCAACTTGATTTATGTCAGTTACAAATACTGTCTGGAACTTGAGAGTCCAGGAGTTACTTATCGATGGCCGCCATTGAAACGGTGCCAAATTCCACCTCTGTCGGCTTATACTCCTCGAGACATACCAATTTATTATTTTTGCTGTGTTTAAAAAATACTTCCCAAATTTATTTTTATTTACTCTGTGAGTCAAAGTGTATGAACGTATTAATCAACGTACTTCCGTTTTATAAACAGTTGTTAGATTTGGAACATGTTGTGGAATACAACATGTAGCAGGATAGGCAGAGGGATAGGCAGAGTCTAGTGTTAAAACACTCCGCTCATCACTTCATTTCCTCGAGTGGGGATCGAACCCATATTATTTATTAATATTTTAATTTCTTCGCTCTGGCACACAAATAAATACATAAAGCCCGGCGTTGAGCCCATCACTCAACGCCTCGAAAAATTCGGCGGAAAATGGGGAACTGAGTGTCGAAACACTAGGTCCTACCTACTCTGCAAAGTGCGGGATACATACAGCATTAAGCTGATTTAGTAATACTATTTTTACTGGAAATATTAATGAAATTTTAAGTAATTAGCCTATTTCCAAATCGCAGTGTGTGCCGGTCGTTATCACTTATCACTATAAACTTCGACCTCCATCCTCGACGACATTGGTCCTAAATGAGAATGTACGTTTGTACTGTCTATTGGTATTGTTCGAAATATGAAAAATATTCCGTCTTGATAGTACGAAGGTCGGTCAGTGCGAATACGCAGTTGTAGAGTTACTACGATGGTTGTCGGTTCAAAGCTGTTTATGTTTTCTACTCAGAAATATGGGTAAGTAAAATAAACGTAAGACTTTAATTAATTAAAAATCCATACTAAACTGATGAGTTTGTTTAGTTGGACACTCTAATATCAGGAACTACTGTCCGAATTGAAAAAATATATTTTTATTAGATAGTCTATTTATCGAGAAGGCTTTGGCTATTTTTGTTTAACCAAATGAGCAAAACCGTAGATAATAGTAAGTTTTAAATTTAATATAAATAACACTATAAAGACTAAAGCATCACATTTTAATACTCTTTGATATGAAAATAATTTATTTTCGCCGTTATTCTACTGGGATGCAAAGTACGTTTATTTTCTTTTCAACGCTATAAATATCTTGCCGTGCTTTGTAAAATGAAAGTTACTCAGTAAATATAAGAGGCATATTTACATAAAATGCCTATCAGTTTGTTATTCAGTTATAATAAAAACATAGACATAGGTAGTGATAAACAAGTCTGGTGATTAAAGAGGTTACTGGTTCTATTCCGCATAGAGATTGTAGTAAATTTTATATTGGAAAGTTAATTTTACAGACTGTATATAAAATATGAGAGGTAATTGCATATATTTATTTATGTATCTATAAACAAAATAAAATAAGGTATTCTTTTAATATATAAAAAAAGTAGTTTTTCTACTTCCTGTTTTTATTTCCAGCAATGTGTGAGGAAGACGGATAGAACATAATGTGAAGTCACTTCGTTCTCAACTTTGAATTCTTAAGGCATAGAGGACTATAAATAGTTTAATCGTAATACATTCTCCCGAGTGAAAATCAATCTCACAACTACTGACGCTCTTCGAGGCCATTTTTAATTAAATTTTTCACTAAAATTACTCAAATTAAATATATTTTTTTATATTTAAAAACAAAAAATAAATAAATTTATATAAATATCCAGGCTAGGAAAGATTTTATATTGGCCGCGTCCCTCGACCTTCACCTAGCTCGCCGCAACAAGCCTAATTGCATCCTGGAAGAGCGCTTAGGACGGCCACACGCGGGCGACAGTCGTAGTTATCATAAATATGTGAATATATATATATATATATATATATATATATATATTATTTATTATATTATTGAGAGCATATAATCAATTAATAGAAATTATACAAATAATTGGGTCCTATTATTTTTAAAATTTTCATTTGTTTGTCTGTACGTTTGTGCACGCTTATCTGAGAAACAGCTTTCAGAACTTTTCAGTTTGGTAAAGTTCCCTTAATATTTAGTGTTTGTTTTATTCAACAAATAAATCCCTTAATAAAGCAAACACTAAATATTAATACAAAAGTTTTATCAATGTAAAGCATTTCGTTCAGATTACAAAACAAATAACTATGTAGTTAAAGCGAGCGAAGCCGCGAGCAAGTCGATAGTATATAAATAAATTGGTTTCTTTGATATATGCAAATTATAAACATTTTCAAGAAATTTTTAAGCCGGATAATTAATTTTATACTTTTGTACTGATTAAAAGTATTATATCGTCACTTGCAAATATAATAAATACTTTTGAACTACCCTATAATATTGTATGTTCTCTAGTTATAACTAAAATGAAAATAAAATAAGAGTGATGGCAAAGTTTAAGATAGCTTTTACCCCCCCCCCCCCCCGTTTCTTAGCTAAAGTAGAGATTACGTCGGCGTTACCTGAAATCTTGAAACGAACTAGCAAATTGAGCGATTCCAAGGAAACCCTTGAGTTATTTGATCCTGAAGTAATTAATCCTTACTTAATTTATATTAGAAATTCTCCACAGCGAGAAATAGCTTCAAGTAAATATGAGGTATTTCATAGAGAGAGAACACTTTGTCTACTAATATTAATCAGATACAGGTGCCTTCATAAAGCTAAAAGGATATCTCGTATACCAGGGATTTATATCTTTTTTTTTAACTTATTAACACGAATTGACTGGAAAATGGAGGTACTTAAATTAAGTTTTAATTTTTTTTAGCTTAATTCATTTTTCTAAATACTTTGTCATCAATATTATTCATTTTACATTATTCATATTTCCCTTATGTTTGATTGAAAAGAACAACACGTTTATATAATACAATTTGGATCCGCCGATTAATTTCTTTAATTTTTATATATATAGTGAAATAAAATATCATATAACTTTAAAGGCAGTCTATAAATTCACAGGAATAAGCTAGTTTAATATAAGGATAGCCAGGTGACCCGGTTTCCCTATAGATGCGGCACGAGTATTCTGAAAATTTGCATAAGAGATATGTACGGACGGACGGCGGAAAAAATTACATATTACGAAAATAGAAGACCAAATAAAAATATTTTACATATATGATATAGATTAGCTATGATATTGGTGAGATTGTAATTTCGCAACGGTTTTTCTCCGGTCTGGGGCGGGGCACTCACTTTAGAAAATAATAAGCATGCAATTTCTTACTTAGATATGCGTATAAAGATTTGCAAACACGGACGGTTTCCAAGAGACGTGGGTTCAAATCCTGCTACGCTCATATTTTTAGACGTTTTCTAAATAAATTCTTTTATTTACTAAGCGGGTAATAAAAACGTATTTCTTATTTAGTATAAATTTATTTGACGTTATGGGTTTGGGCTGTGGGTGTGGCTCCCTAAATCGGTATCTGTGTCTCTTGTTGTTGTCTAGCTTACTTTGCTATGTGGTGCTCAAATAAAGGATAAATTTGATTTTGCCCTCGCGCCAGGGTATTTGGTTCTATCATCAAGTTTGCATTTCTATCCACAAAACAAAAAAAAAAGAACATCAATTTACCTGTCAATATTAAGTATCTATCAGGTAAAGTGAAAGACAATAACACCATGGGCTTTGTAATTTTATATTTTTATAGCATTCTTTCTTTATTACACATAATATTAGAGAAAAAAAACAATATTATCAGTTTAGATTTCATATTTAGAGAATTAATACTTGATCAGAGTATATATACCCGTGTTTGGGGATGTCACGCTACGTACGTGCGATCGATAGCGACTGCGGACGTACCACGTACATATGTACATATATATTATATTATTTTTTTAGTAAGTATAGTGTTAAGACTTTTTATTCCCCAGGAGTGCCTGTCAAGACATCCAGGGCAGGGTGTGACCAGGGTAAGGCACAAATATATTATTTTAATATAAATATGTAGCAAGTTAGACCTAGGCACTAACACAGCCTGTATCCCGTGAAACGTTTTCAGATGAGCGGAACTGAACGCCGTCCTGTCTTGTTACTAGAGACGCAAATTAATTGATCCCCGAGTGGGCGTCTAATTCGCAACTGTCGCATTTGCAGTCTCTGTTTATTTTTCAAAATTTGTATAATAACTATTGGAGTTGTAAGTTTATAGTGAGCTTTATATTTTGCGTCACTTTAGCTAGCGTTAACGGATTAATCTACAGGAAACGATGTAAGCATTTAACTTCAGCTGTAATGCACCTGCATGTTTACTTGTTTGTATATATATCAGAAACTACCAGTAAATGTGTAGAATTTAGAGTATTTGAAGTTGGTTTCTCTAGCTACCCCGATAAAGATAAAACGGGAAGCTATAAGCTATGCGTTATTAATATTATAACTATAACTTTATAAATTCATATATATATATACATTACAATGTATTATGTTGAGAGGAGAAACCCAACGTTGTATTTTGGCGAAGTCAAATTATACAACATGTTCAATATTAATTACTTATTACTTTTATTATATGACTTATATACATTTTACATTTAAATTAAATATATTCTTGTAACTAAAAAAAAACATTAATATTAATATTATTATAATATAAATATAGATTGCGAATGAACTAATTAACTGAAATTCATTAACCGGGCCATAATTTTTAATAATATATAAATATATATATAATATGTTACAAAATGTTTTTTAAATTGAAATATATGATAATAGCATACATTATAATGATAGGCATTAGGTATAGATAAATAACCCTGGCCTTGAAGTGGCCTCGTCGTAACTATGGTATACACGCGGCGTGATAATAACGCAGAATAAAAGAAAGCATTTCATTTAATTCTCATAATATATTTTTCTCTTTAAAATATTATTAATATTTTGGCTTGTTATCGAAATAAAGTGATAGTTATGTACTACATATTAGCTTATTGATCCTTTTCTTGTTAAACTTTACACTGTGATCTTCAAATCAAAAAACAAATTTAGATAGTAACATGCGTTTTAACATCAATACCTACATTTTAACTACACCTACATTTGACCTACATCGGTTTATTGTATGAAGCACAATACTATACACTACATAGTTCATTTACTGTAAACGCTCGGCTGTGGATATGGATGTTTCACATATACATGTACTGGTTGTCGTCCAGGTGATTCTTGTATCAAGAATAGAGTAGAGTAAAGCATGTAGAGTTGCAATAAGTTTTAAAAATACGTATTGCAAGCAGACTTGACCGTTTTCCCGCTCTTGTTACTTACAGTATTTACTTTGTCTTATTCTTAAGCTTCTTAGGATATGAATGCCGTACCTGTAATAAACAAAAAAAATATTAATAAAAGATATCTAATAGAATTGACGTACACTTTATACGATTTTTTTCTTTTCGAACGTTTAGTTCTCGAGATTAGCGCGTTCAACCAAACATACATTATATAAAATTATAGCAAATGTATAAATATATAATATTATATTTCTGATATTATAGATATAATACAAACAAGCTTAAGAAATAAGGCATATTGATGTAGCGTATGTAAACAGATCCCCTGTCAATATAGCGACTATAGTAGTGACCGAGTTAAATATGAAGAAAAGCATTTTATTGAATGTTTCTATGAATTTGGAAAATTATTGCAGAATATATATATATATATATATATATATATATTTCTGTCCTGGACTTATCTATATAAAAAGATAGTCGTAGCACAGTGGGTCAATTCTGACAGTAAAATTAAATTTTGGGTTTCATTCCCACCCTTAATTAAGATTATATTTAATTTTTTTCATTTTCGATCTTTTGGACTAAATATCTTAAAAATATGGCGGAAAAATGGTGGATGGTGACGGATTGGATTGGACAACATTAGGTTCCCTCTGGCTACCATGTTATACCGGGCAGCTACTTCTATATTGATAAAATGTGTTTTAACTCTCTATATTCTACATAATAATCTAAAAAGTTACTAAAAAATATAATTAAAAATATATAGTATAAAAAAATCTATGTTAATAATAACTTATCCTATTATAAAACTACGATATATACATAAAATGATGTAGAAACTCATTATTTCCACGGGGCAGTAGGGGTGGTGGTGTCGAGTTAAAGTCTAGTTTACTATTATATGATCATTGGCACCTTCTTATTTACTGCTATATGGTCTTGTCGAGTGCCGGAAGTCGACGTCGCGCTTTTATATTGGTATCAAAGTGAAAAATGAAAATATTAAGAAATAATAATTATTTTTCCCGAGTGGGAATCGTACCCACAGCCATCGCGTTGCAGCAACACGCTGGTTTCCCTGCGCCACGACGGGGTCATTATTCTTAACAAAATTCAAAAGTATTATGCTTATTGTTGCGGCGGTCTGTGGTGCATTTTAATTATTTTGTTTAGTGGCAACGAGGTTCATACAAATCAATTGACATCAGAAAAAATATACTTACATACATACATACAGAGTGATAAACACATTACTCTTCTTTGCGTCACGCAGTCACGCAGACAGGCAGACGTGTATACGAGTGATTTTAGCAAAAAAAAGCTTAAAATTAAGGACGTAGTGTACAAAGAAGTATTCGAACCTGTCTGTCAGTTCCTGAGATTAGCCCGTTCAACCAAGCAAGCTCATCTTTATAATATTAGTTTTAGTTTCTATACATCAACAATTATTGAATTTGGTACTAAATTGTATCTCGTGTTTCAAAAGCTTAATGAAATTTCTACTCCAATCCTGAAGAGCAGCGCTTTGTGTGAGGTCCAATTACTAGTACAATCGATACGTCACAAATAGGTCTCAACGTATTTATTAAAAATAAACGGATGGTACACGTTCGATGCTGGGTTGAGTATGTTTTATACAGACTGTATATTTGTTATCATAGTTCTTTGGCAGTTCCCGTTCCCCAATTTCCGCCGAATTGTCGAGTCATTGCGTGTTGAGTGGTGAGAGGTAGCGCCTCACATTGTCACGTCACCACAGCTAGAAAATGGAAATATTTCCTCCACCGGGAATTGAACTCGCATTCCCACACTCTTGTAAAATATAAACATATATTTCTATCCCTTTAACATGAAAACTTTAAAATTTTTTTTTTTTAAATTGATGAAGAAAATTTAAATTTCATTTATGTTATACAAAGTTCCACAATGTGTAAAAGTTCTCGATATTCAATACAAGATTTACTTGAAGTTTTCACAACACCACAACTACTTTGTTTCTAGTTGTAATACTTACTTGAAATTGATTATCGCTGAGTCGCTTGAGGTAAATAAGTTTTGTAATTTTTATATATATATATTTATATACTGGCGACATGTATCGAAAATTGGCCCGAAAGCAGGGAACGGAGTGTCTTAACAAGGCAAGGTTCTCTCTGCCTGTGTTCCGTTTATAGCACTATGGCGTCTATCTATATATACGAATATGATACATTTGCCGTAAGTGGCTGAACTCAAGTCAAGAAATTATAATAACTCATAATTGTGAGAGGAAATCGACCCCACAACCGTTGCGTTTACCCAGACCCTGCGCCGCTGTGCCACAACACCCTCAAATGAATAATGGTATTAAAAAATCATTTCCTTTCAATACAACTACAAAATTCTAAGCTAAATTTGCTAAATCGACTTACTTTATTGAAACAAAAAGACAGAAGTTATCGAAAGCCATACAGCGTAATAACTATAAAAAATTCATCAGTCGGTACAAGTTAAATTATTCAGACATCGCGAACTTTTATAGGCACTTGAGTTTTTTCCTATAAATGTAGATAGAAAATTCAGGGTTATAACACTCCGTTTTTCATTCTTGGCCAACATCTGGCTAACTAGCAATTAAAAATCACAAATAAAAAAGCTATTTTTCATTATAGAAAGAAGGAAATAATAGTGACTAATCTCTACGATTTATTCGTTCTACTATAAATTCTAAAAAGGCCCCTCAAACCTACACTTTGAATAGCTCAACCCACAAAAATCCATAAAAAAGAGCTCCCATTTATCTTTCTAGTATTTCTAACTGTTTCAACATGAAAATATTGGATTTTTTGTCCCAAAGAAAAACAGATTTACGCGAAAAATCTGCAATCCGGGCAATAGCTGCAATAAAATGCGGTCGGATATTTTTCGTATCTACGTTCCATTTTTCGCCGCCGCAGTGGGTTGGTGTGCGTTTGTTGTATCTTATTGAACACTATATTAAACATTATTGTGATGTAATGAGGCCGTCGCGGCGTGACAGCACAGCGATTCCACACGTGACGGTTGTGGGTTCAAGTTATCCCCTGAATGGCAGAAATTATTTTTATTTCATTGCTCTATATCAAAATATAATTATAATTCGCTATATATCAAAAATTGGATAGAAAGTGAGGAACAGTGTCTTAATACAGGGTTCCCTCTGCATATAGCAGGGTCTATATGCGGGATAGAGCGTGAAAGAAATATATCAAACATTGCTGTGATGCTACTTGTGGAATAGTGTATACTTCGTAAAAGGCAAAGGCTAATTCAATTATTCTCTGTATTTTTTTTTAGTAAGGCTTAGTTAACATAGCGCCATTTATATCAAATATTACGTTCCTCTAATACGGAGAGAACGAGACGTAACAAGATAAAGTTCAACGCTTAGAATTATTTTATTAATATTGAATAATCAACAACAAGCAGCCGCACAGAGTGGTTCTAACGAGGTTTTTGACCCACTTCCAATATCCAAGGTGAGTTCTACGACAGCTGCATACATACGGTGGCAGACACCACCGAACAGTATTGGTGCTTTACTTTTAAAGGCATAGAGAATTTAATAATGTAATAAATGAATCTGTAACTAGGCAAATCGCGGCATTGTGTTCCGGAACTCAATACATACTGTTTTCGATTGAAAATTGGTAACGGAAGTGCCTTGTCTTTACAATAGGTTCCCAGGTTCCCTTTCCCTTCCCCGCTGTGTGTGGGGGACAGCGTGAAGCTAAAAAAAAAGAACCTAGTCACTTTGTCCTCTATATTAGGTCCATTATTTAGGTATTTATTAGGCAACAAAATGCAAAAATGGTAATGAAATAATGTAATCTACCTACTAATTTTATAAACGAAGGGAAGGGTTTATTTGGTTAAACGTGGTAATCTCAGAAACTACTGGTTTGAATAAAAAAGGGTACTTGTGTTGGATAGTCCATTTATCGAGAAAGACTGTAAGACATATTACAGCACCCTATGATTATACGTATTAGGCCTGCCGCCTGCGCTTGCGATTAAGCGTTAATTTAAATAAAATCATTACTGTGAGTTGAAATCGAATCCCAAACTATCAACTACAGTCACACTGTTCTACTTAACAACTATAGCTTTATTATTTAAGTATAAACATAATATAATCTCTATTACAGTATTTGGGATAAAAAATACTACTACTACTGTTAAACCGTCCCATCGGTTTAAATTTTATATAATATATAACATTTCATACTAGCGTCGAATAACCATTGGGAGCAGACCGGATTTAACGCTACTTAAGTGAATTCATTTTAAAACTAAGCTTTAAGTATTCTGTTTCAAAGAAAGAAAATCTTTAACTCGCTTAGTTTTCTTTTATCTTTTTATTTTCGCGTTTTCCGCGTGAAGCAATTAAAAAGAAAGTAAAGTTAAAAAGAAAATTACAATAAAAATAAATTAAAAAATTATGTAACAACAAAAGGACTATTTTTTTTCAGGTTCACGCTGTATCCCGCATGTAGTAGGGTAGAGAGCCTAGTGTTGAAATACTACATTCCCCACTGTCCGCCGAATTCTCTGTTCCGACGTTGAGTGGCGGAACTCAACGCCGCGCCTTGCCTCGACACCAGAGCGAAGAAATGAAAAATTAAGTATTTCATTTCGTCGAATGCGAATTGAACCCACAAACTATCGCGTTTACGGTCACGTTTGTGTGCGGCTGGTCTGGAATATAATTGTATATTATGTATTGGTATTATGTATCCTTTTTTGCTTATTAAATAGCGGAATTCAACGCCGCCCATTGTCTACTAAGTGTCACCCAGAAAGTGATTATCAATCCTACAATCTCCTCATGTCCAGTCGCTGCGCCACGATGTCATCAGGAGTAGTTATTCTGTATGAATTAAAAAATAATACATAAATGTCTCTTAGAAAAAAAGTACAACTTTTTAAAGTGTTATTGCACACCTAAGAAAAAAGTAAAAAAATATTTATAAAAAAAATAATTTGAAGCCGCTACTATCTATAGTAAAATTAATATTTAACCATAAAAACCGACTTCAAACAACGAACTAAAGAGTTAAAATTAATTTTACATAAAGTAAAACGCACTTTGCTTTTGTTAAAAAAAATAACTAAAAAAAAAGAAGAATTTCATAACTTTGAAGTCGATGTCAAGCTACTTCTACAACAACCTTTCTACAATATCAAATTACTAAGCCTTTGTACTTGGCGTCGAGAACCATCGGAATCGGTTGACGTGATATTGTCGAGTAGCGCCCCTTCTATCGAATGCAAATTTAAGATTTATGTGATTTTCTCATAGACACCATTGTCTGAAATGGACCAAAAAATATGGGAATATAAAAATTATATATATATATATATATATATATGAATACCTTGCACCCAATACATTTACATAAATTTTCTTTCATTTTCCTCATCATATAGTAGCTACTATATAACAATTTTAATATTCAACGAGCTCTATTTTATATATTCTAGCCATTAGGCGTGTACCCCGATCTAGGATAATCGGATAAAATATCAAGATAATGTTTTCTTAGCTGTAAAAATTAGGAAATCTTAATAAATACATCACTATTATAATGAGAAGAGTATGTAAAACGTTTTTTTATTATTATGTGTTTATCTGTCTGAATTCTTCCGCAAGGGTAGAATGGTAGGGGGAACTCCGTTGGTCTTTGACAACACAGTACCGACGATACTGTAGGAAGGTCAAAAGCAACTGAAAAAAAATTGATGTTAGATCCTGTATGTAGACAGGTTAGATGATATTTTTTTCAGGCAGACTAATCTATAAATAGTTTTTCTATTGCCATTTGTCTACAGAACCCTAAAATCCGAAATGGAGGGTAAAGTGACTGATTCCTCCATGTTATTTGCCTCATAACATAATATAAATGAAAAATGTATTTAGCACAACCTGAATTATATCACCAATGACTTTGCCATCAATCAAACGTAAAATACTGCAGTCTTAATCAACAAAGTAAGCTTCAGTTAATTTTCTCCATCATGCGATACAGCTGGAGATATTACCATCGAGGATTACCCGGTAATAGCACTACGAAGTGTTTTAAATTAGGTTAGGTCTGGTCAGCTTAGATAGGTTCCTCTGCATAAAAGAAATATCTCCTATATCCCTCTCATTTAGACACCAATGTATATCGCGCCACTCAACGCCATAATTTGATTATCTCTTATTAACTCTACAAAAACAAACTAAATTATAATATATAATTAATTTATAACATCATACCCTAAATCGGATATGAAGCGGCAACGCTCCCACAGTAAAACACACCGACAGTTTCACCCGACAGATTTATACGAAAGTTCAAAGTGACCAGCAGCACGCGTCGCCCATGCCGTGTGTAACTGGGATCTATAAATATACAGTATCTTTCATCACTGAACGCTAATTTATACAAACGTCTACAGATAACTTTCTACCAGTATATTATAAGGGAACCAACAGAAAATATAGATTCATGAGTAGCCGTGGCGCAGGCACAAGCGGGTCGTAGGTTCGATTGCCGCTCGAAAATATAAAAAAATTAAAAATTTAATTTTCTCTGACAACGAGGCAAAAAGATGCAATATTATATTCTCTCTTCTCTCCATACAGGTGATCATAATTTCCAATCGAATTCCAAATATTCGACGAAAATTATTTCAATATTGAAACATACAATGATATATGTATTACCTAGAAACTCTAGCCTTTGATCAATTTATCCGGGAATTACGCTATTATGCCTTTTCATTATCATCATGATTTTCATGATACGGGGAATTGAAGCTTTGACTTTGCCAGTTAAGCGAAGTGTGAAATGGAGGTTTATTACGGCCAGAACACAGTATCCATGACATTGGAGGAAGGTCACGTAAAATGCATGAGGGTGTCCTCATGAAGGGTATGTTCGAAGAATTTAATGACAGTGGCGCTCCGTTCTCTCTGGCTACCTCGCTAGGGATAAAGTATAAAACTAATAAAAAGGGATAAAAAATCCTACAAAAAATATAGATATTTAATGCGTAGACAACGTAAATGTCTTAACGGAGAGCAGAGTATCTTAACACTAAGTTCCCAAGGATACCTCTGCTTAAAAGTATAAAAAAGTGCGGCATTAAAAACCACCATTGACTAAAATAGATAACGGAGAAAAAATGTCTTAACACTAGGTTCTCCCTACCCACTCTCCTATACGTGGGAGTATACAATAAATACATAATTAAAGTTAAATCGATATTAACAACCGCAATACATCGAGTTTTCTGATCAACCACAATTTAAATTATGTTTTGCTTTAAAAATCGTGTCGTTGCGGTTAAAATCGATTTTGTAGTAGCAACTTATAGTAATTATAGAATTACCGCTGCACTGAGAGATGTCGAATATTGTTTAACTGGCATTAATAGTTAATGTTAGTTAAAGGATAACTAGTGTATTTGAGAACTGTAAGAAAAAAATATATATTCAACGACCTAAGAAAATATACATATATATATGTAACTACTTCAAAAATGATCTTTAAAAATAAACGTTTCAGTAGTAGTAATAGATTTTCCTTTTTTTTACGTTTTTAAATTTTTACGTTTCCGTACACGCAGGATGCCTAGGGTTGAGACACTCCGCTTCCCACTTTCCTCCGTATTTCGAGGCATTGCGTATTGAGTGGCGGAACTCAACGCCACGCCTTTTTACCATAAGGAGGAAATGGAAATATTAAATAATACATTCAATTTCATCATCATAAATTTATAGTAAAGTAAACTATTAAATAGTTAAAACGAAATTCTACTACAACTTCAATTTGAACTCGCAACCACCGTGGTTCGTCAATCGCCTACTAATCCTATTAGCTGAATATCATACAGCGTAGCTCTCGTACATTTTAACTAATAGGAAATTCAGTAACTGGACGATATTATCGGGTAAAATTTATACATAAATAGACCGAACTGTATAATAGTTGAGCGCGCTTTTTCACGTAGAACAGGCACGTAGAACGTCGTTGAGTAGCGGAACTCAACGCCGCGGTTTGTCTATCACGGCGCAGTCGGAGTTTGTTTGATTACTAAGAGTAGTACGACATTATTATATGGAAATTAAAGAGGAGTAAAGTTTAATGTTTTAATAATACAAATTTTTAACTTTCCAGTTTCTTTAATTTAATTTCCTCGCTCTGAGAATATAAAACATAGCGTTGAGTTACGCAACTCAACCCAATCCAATATGTCTTAAATTGTGACGGTAAGCAGAGAACGGGGTGTTCTACCACTAAACTCTCTCTCAATTATTCCTGTATATTATATAGGAAAATTATACGATTTCACCAAGACATATCGAAAATGGAAAAGAGATGCAACGGCCGATATGTTCGCTATGGTTCGCTAATATATTCCATAAAAAAGTAGTTCGGAAATATGTTAAAATACTCAAATTCATGTAATAAGTTATAAAAAAAATAATTAATGAGTTATAGTTATGAAATTTTATTTCTTAAGTCTTATTTTTTCATACTAGCAATATTCTTAAAATAAGAGCCAACTTTAAAATTTTATTTGTATTTTAGTTTTCAGCCACCCTAAATTAGTAAAATAGTAAATCATTTATTTTAAAGTCAAAGTAAAAATTAAATTTTGTAGACCAGGGTTATGTACGTCATGTTGGAATTGCCAATATATTATAGGATAAAAGTTGATGTGGAAATTTATGTGATAAAATATCAGATAGTCCCTTATGCTCGACTATACGCTGTATTTGGGACAGGTTTTAAGCGAACAAAAAGAGAAAAATGATGACTTTTTTTTTATGTTCTCGTACTGAAATTTTAATATATATTTGTATTGTCTGGTCCTATTGGTGTAGAGCTTTCGTACTTTCCGCCCAATCGCGTGTATTGAGTAGCGAAACTCAACGCCGTACTTTATTTATTAGAATAGAGAAATTGAAATATTTTCTTTCTGAGCGAGGACGAAGCACGTGACAGCGTTGAACGCAGTGAAACACCACTGCGCCAAGAAGATCAAATTATAGTGTTTCCCCATTAAGCGACTTCCTCCCGACCCGAACGGAAATCCAACAATAAAATTTACATTAAAATATTCTTCTTAATGTTAAAGCTTATATGTTTACAGGATGTTCACCAGCTTAAAGAAAAACGTCTCGAGTAGTTTCCATGAAGTAATCTTATCAAGGCCATATTTGTTTATATGAACCTTATTTTATTTATATGACTTCAACTTTCGAGACATTCATGTTGAGTAATGGAACTCTAGAATGCGCTAAGTCTTGTTTCAATCAGAGTGAGAAAGAAATGATTTCTCCCATAATGGAAATGAAGCTTCCCACAAGACGTGGCTATTTTGTTTTTTACTTTTAAACAACATCGTGCATAAAAATATATTTATTAAGACATCAGGGTTAGGAAGTATAAGACAAGTTAAGTATCCGAAGATTCCTTCGAGCAGGAATCGAACCTACTATTATCGTGTATACCATGTAAAAAGCACGGTAAGTGAATTTCCAATTTCTTTTTGTCCTGGTGTGTTCACGCGGAACTCAACGCAGGGCTCCGTTTTATTCATATTCCTTTAGAATATCTTTTAATAACCGCTGGGTGGCAGGCAAACATTACATACACTATAGAATAGAATGACAATCGTTAAAAAGGGACGCTTGGTCTCACATTTAGAAAGTGAAACGATATCATTTTAAAATCTTTAAATATTTTCACTATATCCTTTCTCTTTTAAAACTGAGTAAAAGAATTTAGCGTTGTAGATTTTTTTCTTAATTTTTTTTTTTTTATTAAACTTTTTTTAGCACCATAGCCCATATTCTTCATAGCAAAGGGTGAACAGTGGAAATCTAGAACTAAAAGTTAAGATACACAATTCCCCACTTTCCATCAAATTTTCAAGACGCTGCGATTAGAGGGGAAATCGACGTCGCCTTTGTCTTTTAGAAACCAAATAACAGGAATCTTTACCCTTTAAGTATAATCTAATTTACTTATACCGCCATACATCGTCCCGCAATGATCCACATTACTGAGCCATTGATAGCGATAAGAGATAAATAGACGATATCGTTGCTTCTAATCCAAAGTAAATCATGAAACTTTTATATTTTGTATGTATTAAGTAGCGTGACTGTTTACTATGTTCAAATGTTATTTTCAGAATTCCTCCAGAATTCGACAGAAAGTGGGGTACGGAGTGTCTTAACACTGAGGTTCCCTCTGCCTATCCTGCTGTGTGCGGGATACAGCGTGAAGCTGAAAAAATTGTTATTTTTTATATATATACTATGGTGATATAAAGTAGGGAAGTAATCTTAAAATCCAGTTGGGTGATTATTTTTAATTGTAATTTCTGATTGTCGAGTGGTCTGACTCTGAAAAAGAAAAATCAGCTTTACGCTGTTTCCCGCACAAAGCATTGTAAGTACACGGAACCTCGTGATAAGACACTCCATTCCCCACTTTTTGCCGAATTCTGGAGGCATTGCGTGTAGAGTGGAAGAACTTAACACCGTGCTTTGCCTCGATACCAGAGCAAATAAATGGAAATATAAACGATAGCATTATGATTATGATTCGATACCTAGGTAACTAATATAATAAAACAGGAAACGGAGTGTCGTAATATTAGGTTCCTTCATGTTCGAGATACAGCGTGACGCTAAAAGAAAAATATATATTCTTAGTTTGTTCAGACAAAGTTCTTAATTATCTTTGTTTGTCAGCTTGAAATTGTATCCCGCACATAGCAGGATAGGTTTTTTCTGCCTATTGTACAAACACCCCAATTCCGTTTTTCACCAGTTTTGAGATAATGTGAGCTCAATGGCGGTGTTCAACGCCACGCTTTATCTAGCCAGAGCGATGAAAATAATTAATTCCCCCAATTGGAGATGACCTCAAATTTTACTCAATTTTAGTTTAAATTCTACAATTTACATCAATATACTCAATATTTTATTAAAATATCGAAACTACAATCGGAAATGGCGTTACGGAGTCAGTCTAAGTTTCACTAGTAGAGTGGCTTTATAACTTAGTTTTAGTTGAATTGAGTACGAAAATAGCATTATCTCAAGCTTTGATGGTTCAGGATTGATATCCTGAGACATTATTTTATGTATTGATATGTCCTACTTTTTAAGGCTTCTCATTTATTGCTGTAAGTGGTTAAGACAGTGCGGCGTTGAAATCCGTTACACGTAATATATTAAATTCGATCGCCAAACGGAGAACGGAATATTTTGGGCCTGGGTTTTTTAGTTTTTTGCCTACCCTACAAGAAATATAAAATATTTAAAATCCTAATCTATTAATATAAGCGGGACAGTTAACAACAGAATATCAAATCAAACTACGACCTAAACTAGATAGGATTTTCTAACCTTTTCAACGTGAAAGTTTTGACGTTCGCGTAATACTTAAGTGTAAAGTAATAAATAATACGTTGTGACAGGAGTGTCATTAAATTACATACAGTGGGTGTCGTTCAAACCCTCAGTTTTCAGGGTTTAGTTGGTGATACATACCTACAAATGTATTTACATTTATTTCTCTATCTACTAGCAACACGATTACGCCCGCTTACACTCTAACAATATTTATTTACATAATCTATGCATGTGAACGCTTCAGCTCCTTATATACTTATCAGTTTACACTCCATTAGGATTCATTTCTAATTGTTTAATTTTTTATAGTTTCACGCTGGAACCCGCTCGTAGCAAAGAGGAAAAATGTGAACCTAGCGAAAACTTATAAATAATTTAAATAAAATCATTTCCTCGATCTATCCCACAACTATCATATTCAATGTATGTATGTAGGATGTGAACGCTGATCACATTACCCTGTGCTACATTCTCTACAGTAGGATAACGATCCTTTACCACACATAAAGCCTATGAAGCTTGAACGCACGTGTTTGTATCAAAGGCCTAAATAACTCGAACCTATCTCTGAATATATAATATCTACAATAGTTATTCTATGTACACATGTGAATAAAATGATGGAAATATGGTTTTCTTATAATATTAATGATTAGTGCTAAAATATTCTGTTTCCCTTTAGAGGGTGTTTTAAATACTTTTGAGATATTTTTGCGTTCCGGTTTCAGGCAATTAAAAAATAATTCGACAAAACATTATCGTTTCCTTTCACTCCAACATACGAGTATGTATATACTTGTATATGTAATGTCTCTAAAAACAATCGATAAGTACAGAAAGGAGAGCTAATGTACTATTATATAACAGCTAGTTCTAATATAAAACGCGAAAAAACATAATATTATTTAAGCGTCGTCCGCGTCCCGCGTTCAACTAATTAGTTCGCGGGACAGAATGAGGCGATAAGGGAGATTTTGTTTTATGTATATGATGAATTTGTAAGCTCACGCCGTTTGTAGTGAAGGTTTTTAGTATGAGTGGAAAATTCGAAAGTACATGTGGGATACAGCGTGAATATACTACAGCTGTAAGAGTTCAATAGTTTTGAATTAAACTTAATGACACACTGATATTATCAGTTTTGATTTAATAATAATTATTTATATGAAGAAACACAAAGATTGATCTCAGATATCAAGTTGTATAGAAAATAACATTAAGATGACAATGAGAAAATCTACACGTAAAATACTATTGCGTTTATTTATAATTTAGGATTTTTAAAGTGGCATTGGAAGCTCGCTTGGAAAAAAAATCCTTTAAAAAAATATTGATTTACTACAAATGAACGACGAAACAAAATAAACGAAAAGAATCGCTTCACTATTATTTGTTCTTGTGTTTATAAAACATGCTGCGATTTAAATGGCAAAAAATAAATGTTTATAAATGTAAAATATTTTTTGATTTGACGGAGCGTATAGGAAAAATTAAATATTGGAGCACTTTTCTATTAACAAAATAGAAAAAGAAAGGAAAAAAAAGAAACTTAAAAGGCAGTTTAGATCTGTTTACACAGAAAGTGGAGGATGTAACACTTGAATATCTTCATTTATCTACTATTTACTGACGAATTCTTTGAATTCTGTCGATAAATAAGAAAATGATAAGCTTCTTAGCTTTACGTTGTATTCTACATATAGGTAGAGTTCTACATACAGGTAGTGTAGAGTGTAGTAGTAACCCATTCGATTCCCCATTTGCCGTCCAAATTTCGAGACATTGTGCATTTAATACCACAATTCATGTTTCTTTCAGTATTATAATTCAAGTTTCTTTTAGTACTACTTTCAGCACTCTCTCGACTGAAAATCGAACCCACAACAGTTTACGCAAGACAATTATACATTATAATTCATATCACCAAATATGTCCACTAGAATGAAAATGGGGAAGTCAAAGGAACGCCTCTCTTCGACACCAAAAATCAAAATCGAAACGGAAATTGTTTAAGAACTGGAACACGCTGCGTCAGCTGACTGACTGGCTAGGGCTAATATCAAAGTTGGAAAAACACTTTAATATCGTAGAAAGCCTTTATAGCGTGTTCACACATTTTTAGTGAGATTAAGTTACATTGTTCAGTTTTTTAAATGATTACTATACCGTTTTTTTAGCTTCAACTGCATCCCGCGTGTAGTAAAGAACGCAGAGAGAGCTTAGTGTAAAGACACTCTGCTTCCCACTTTCCGCCGAGTTCTGGATGCATTGCGTGTTGAATGGCGGAGCTCAACACCGCGCTTTGCCTCAATACTAAAGCAAAGAAATGAAAATATTTCATTTCCCCAGTCACACGCATATATCCTTGCGCTGCGACTGGCTTATTTATTAAGCCCTCTTCATTTATTCTAAATAAAATAATTGAATAGATAGAGACCGTCGTGATGCAGTGGCAGTGTTTGACGCGATGTTTCCGAGTTTGATCCCCACTCGGTAAAATTATTATATGTCCATTACCACGCTCGGGTAGCATGCGCAGTGTTTAGTTCCGCCACTAAACACACAATGTCTCTTGAATTGAACAATGCGTGGTGAACGGAACACACCAAGTTCCACATAAAAGGCGTTCGATTTCTACGTATGGCTCTGTTCTGTGACGTCGCGGTCGTTTGAACTTCCAATGGCTTAAAATTAAATCATGGATTGCTTCATGTATCTTTTTTTTTTAAATTCACGATGTATCGCGCAAGCAGGATTCTGGAGATATTGCGTGCTGAGTGGCGAAACATAGACAAATAAAACACCGTAACAGAGGTACTGGAGAAAGAATTTGGCGTGAAATTAAAAACAAAACTATTGAACTATATTTATTTTTCTCTTTACAAAAAATGACATACCCAATACTATTTATATAGAACATTCATACAAGCTAGGGCCGTACTTGAAGCCATCATAGCGCTTTGGTACAAGCGTGTAAGCGCGACGGTTGTGGGTTCGATTTCAATTACATTTATCCGTGTTGGCATCCTTAATGAATTTATAAAGTAAATATACAGACAAGCCACTAGCAGAACACTAGATAGGTAAATATAATTTTCCTCACAATATCAATATTCGCCATCGTCGTCGTCGTTCAAGTTTCCTAGTCCCGTACTTGATTTAATACTGTAGTTAAACTATTTGTTGACTAGTAAAACTTCAGCTTGCAGCTAATAGTAATGGCGGAAGTAGACTTTGATATATGACATTTCCTACCTATATATAACATATAGGTATGTTTGACAATATACATAAAGGTAAGAAATTAATGGTAATCGTTTTCTCTACCTCCTACGTTGTACCTATATGTGAAACTAAAAAAAATTGAAATGTAAGTTGACAATATATCGAACAATAATCAGCTTTATCAACCTTAAGAACACAAAATTATAAAAATTAAAAACAAACCTAGCACTCATACATAAATAGAAAACTAAAAGAAATGAGACATTTTAAAGTATTGAAATAAATTCATATATTCATACACACAACAATGAATTCCAAATCGTATGCAGTAATCCTTTTGTTGTAGTAAAAAGAGAAAAAGAAAAACAACAGCGTTTCATTTAATAATACGAAGGAAACAGACATAACATGAAATAGCTTAAATACATTTTTTTTTTGTATTGTATACAATATTTATATAATATATGTTTGGCATAGTGTCAGAGCTTTTTAAATATCTGACAGATAGAAAGCTCACTTTAAAACACAATATAAAAAAGAAATAAAAGAAAAACATAATAGTGAAAGCTATTTTTATTTCAGTTACACATAGAATGGGAGGACATGGTAGTCTTTAATTCTGTAAGAAAAGGAAGTTATCAATTAGACTGTAATTTTTTTCCAATGTTCTGAGGTAACCTCAGAACTTGTGACTGGGTGAACCGATTTTGATGATTTTTTATTTTATTTGAAAGGTGGAGCGCTTCCCGTGTGGTCCTATTTTTTTGGTTCATTTCTGACTATCCATTTTTGACAAAATCACGTGTCTTAAATTTGCATTATTATTATTTTATTATTAATATTTGCATTCGTTTTTAAGCAACCTTAAAAAAAAGGATGCTTTCATTATCAACGTACTTCAAAAAGCTCTCCCAGCTTTCAGATTTGCCTGTGTATTTTTTTTAATATATGTTCTTGTTAATATAACAAAATGTTCCTTTGCGCAAAAACAATACCTAATTAAGTGAAGTTATGCATGGGACCACCACCACCACTCGTTTAAGAAGCATCCTTTTAAGGTCTACTTACCACTAAAAATTGTAAGATAAATTAATTTTTATATTAAAAAAAAGAGTAACCGGCTTACACCGACCGAAAAAACGATCTACAAAGTAAGAAATGATTTAACAAACATTTTATAATTTTGAAATCGGTGTCAAGCTAATGCTACAACGACCTTACTTACTGCAATATCAAATTACCAAGCTTGTTTAAGTTGTTGTTTAAGGCTATAGGAGGCTTCCTCAATAAACAGAACATAGCCTACTATATTGCATCACGTCTATAGTTTCGATATAGCCCACTGTGTCTGCGGAGTTATGTCGGGTATTTATATTGTGAACCTAAATAAATAAATAAATAAATATATTACTCTCACTTATATTTTTTACTTATTTTTGACCATGCGGACGATGCCGTATGTATAAGCTAGTTATACGTGAAATTATTACAGTAATTTTGATAGGAGATGAATTCCCAAAGGTTTGGTTTTCATGTCGGAAATGGAATACATTTGGGTCAGTGCTCGCCGGTCGCTAGGTATGTACGAGTACATTTAATAAACATTTACATTTCCACTATGCCCTTGTAAACTTTTTTTTTATAACACAAACACAAATTACACATAAATTATTATATAGTTAACAATAAAGCTTCCCAGTCCCTCATTTCCTTCATAAGTACCCAGACCAATCTGATGGTTCCATCATGCACCCAGAAAGAGATCAGTTTCACGTTGTATCCCACACACAACAGGCTAGGCAGAGGGCACCTAGTGTTAGGACACTCGGTTCCCAGAAAGGGGTATGCCGTTATTTGCCCCTGCCTCTGGAAGCGCCCCACTTTCAAATTAGTGAGTAGGCATACTATCTTAACTGCATATTAGATTAATATTCCGTAAAATTTCAGTTTTGCTAAAGTGACGTAGGTCTGGCGGCTCTGGGATCTTGGACTCCTATTCATTTTGGTATAAAAATGGGTTTATTTTTTCTGCTTCTTCTACTAATATATTATATAAATAATACATGCATAATATAATAAAGTCTAAAGTTAAAATATAATTTAAGCAAAACACTACTTTTATAGAAAAAATTAAAATAATAAATAATAAAATATTTTTTTTTTGTGTATTATTTGAGTTCGCGCTGTATCTCCCTGATAAAATGGTAGTTAGAGGGAGCTTAAAGCTTAAACACTCCGTTTTTCACTTTTCATCAAATTTTCGAGACACTGCGAGTTGGTTGGAGGCACTCAACGCCACGCTTTTGTCTTGTCACGAGAATGAAGAAATGAAATATGTAAATCACTCTCCTCAGTGGCATTAAACCCACAACCACCCAGACCCACATCAGTCAGATGTGGCAATATGTCGCTGAGCCCAGTCGGCCTCAAAATACATATTCAATGTAAATTTTAGAAATAAAATAAAAATCCGCATATGAAATACAAAATATACTCTACAGTGCTGCCATACAAAATTATTTTATATCAAATATTCTATACGTACAGGCCTGCTTGCATTCACAGTATAACGTGGTGTGAATATCAATATTGTATCACAAATGAAAATTATGTAGTTATGTAACTTATATAGTTGAATATAATGAATCCAAGCGGGAATCAAACCCACTGCCGTCGGGTTTAACATCAGATAATCTAATTACCTAGCTAACCACTTCCCGCCGAATTTTGGAGACATTGTGTGTGGCGCAACTCAATGCCGCGCTGCAGCCTCGACACCAGAGCGAAGAAATGATCATATAAAATTAAATCAATATTTCATTTCACTTTGACCCCTGCGCCACGACTGGCCTAATTATAAAAATATCCTGTAATTAAATTTAAACCCACTGACATTAAAAAATATTTGTAATAATAATTACCTTCACTATTGTCAATGTGTGATCGTGAAATCTCTACAGAAACGGATATTTACGTACATAGTCCACGCAAACGAAGTCAGTCCACTTAATGTTTGACATCAATTCTAATATTTTATTGAGCATGATAAGCGTAAAACATAAAACTTATAGCTCGTTATCTTATTTATAATCTTATTCCGTGGTGGCGCAGTGCGGTATATGAGTGGGTCAATTTATTTATTAATAGCCTCACACTGTATCCCGCAAATAGGCAGTAGATAGGGAATCGAGTGTTAAGACACTTGGTTGCGTACGCACCTCTAAAATTCAAGACATTTCGGGGCAAAACAAAACGCCGCGCATTGTCCTCCTAGTGGGAACCGAACCTACGCGTTTACATTCTGATTTTTATTGACAATACTCAATTTTGTAGCTCTCCGTAATAAAACAGAAAGGGTCTGCAGAGTGAAGCCAGTGACCGAACACTCCTCACAAGATCGATGGTCAACTCCGCCGCATCAATCTATCAAAATGTCGGTTGGCAACTTCGACGAAATTTGTTATCAAGTTATTCTAGGGTGCTGTAGACAATAGACTACATCATTAAAAACCAAGAGCAAAATGATTTTGTATAAAATATTTTTATAAAATAAAATAATAAGTAATTGTATCGTTTCTAAAGTAATTCCAAATGTAGGGGCATTGCTCTTGGAGTCGGAACATTATACTTTATTTTGGTCTAAAAAGTTATATTAATAACATCGCTTTAACGCCCTTGCGGTGCAGCTTGGTAGCTTAACTGTGAACGACAGCAGTGAGTTCGATTCTCAATGAAAAAATAAATATTTTATCTTTTATGTTACACACGAAGAATTGATTATAGAAATTAAAAATCTTTGCCGAGCTTAGCCTCGTAATATTCCTTCAAAAAAACTGAATCCTAACCTCGGCTACCATATTGTTACTATACAGTGACTTCCAACTACTTTGAATACTTTCAATAAAAATTTCCATAAGAAAGATACATGCTAATTGCCTACTTTAAGCTAATTGTATATGATTACTTGCATCACTTTACTTACACAAATTACAATCTGAACTTAGTTAAAGTTAAATCAGCTTCACGCTGTATCCCGCACACAGTACGCTGGACAAAAGGAACGAAAAGGAAGGAGGATGCTCTGTGCCCCACTTGTCGCTACATTTTTCGATACATCGCATGTTGAGTGGAGGCGCTCAACACCGGGTGCTGTATGCGGGATACAGCGAGTAGCTCAAAAAACAAACAACTGTTTTTCATAAAAATATGTTAATAAATTATTATATTAAGTATAGAAATATTAATGGAAAATGTCAAACTTGTAAATTCGATAGATATTGACTTTAAGAAAAAATAAGAACTTAATTAAAACTTTACGCTAAAAGCAAAATCGAATGTACTCTAATGTAGTTAGCAGCTTTATGAACCTGTGACATTTGAGGATGAAAAGAGATTCTTCAGACCATCGTGACGACAATGGCAGTCGTGTGACTGTAAACGCGACGGTTATAGATTTGATGCCCATTTTGGGGAAGGGTTTATTTAATTTTTTTAATTTGTCTTGTTACGTAATGTCTCAAAATAAACCATCATACGGGTGAATTAATGAATAATTCATGATTGATAATTAAAAACCCACAAAACTTGAATGTATCTTGCCTGCTGCACGCGGATGATGCAGTGCTCATTGAATCATCAGAATGCGAGATGCAGGCATTGGTCACCACTCTGAAAGAAGAGTGTGAAAATAACGGTCTAAGCCTGAATGTAAACAAGACGAAGTTTCTGGTTTTTGAAAGAAATGAAGAGAGGACGGAATGCAAGAACAATGTAAACGGTAAGATATTAGAACAAGTGAATGAAGTGGTATATTTGTGAATTATATTCAGCAGAGATAGAAGATACGAGATGGATGTGGACATTACATGGTAATAGGATTGACAAATGAAAGAGAGAAGACAGAAGGTTCTTTCCATTTAGAAAAAAAGAGAAAATCGCGGCTATATGATGTTTGTGAGTTAAGTTAAGAATTGGCGTTAAGTTTCGCCACTCAACACTCAATGTCTCCTAAAATTTAGCGGAAAATGGGAAAACATCTTACTGTCAACGTGAGCGTTGTAGGTTAAACTCCCCAATCGAAGGAATAATTGTATTTAAAGTATTATTATTTGCTTTTTTGGGTAAGACGACCGCGACGGTGGGCTCTACATATTAATCGTCTTATTTTTTTTATGGCCAGCGCCCGATGGTAAGTGATCACCGCCGCCCACGACCTCGTGTAGCAGCAGAGGAGCTACAATATGTTGCTGCTATTTAAGGTGGACGGAGGTATCGACCTGGAAACACTGCCGCAGGCCATGCAATCCCACAATTGTGTGGCGCGTGGATGGAAGTTCCCTCAAAGGAAAGTTTCTCTCTAACTACCCGGTCACTAGTTTCACGCTTTATCCCGCTTAACAATATAATATAAGCGTGAAATGCCAGTAAAGAAATCTTCGCACGAAACATATTCAATCTTGAGGTCAATGCAACTTATTGTCACTTAATCTACTATTCGCCAAATGGCCCTATTCATGATTAATAAACTCACGTAAGATTTATTGACTGACATAAAATCAGCTTCACGCTGTATCCCGCACACAGCAGGGTAGGCAGGGGGAACCTTGTGTTAAGTCACTCCGTTCCCCACTTTCTGCCGAATTTTGGAGGCATTGGGCGTAGAGTTGCAGAAATAAACGCCGCCCTTTGCCTCGACACCAGAGCGAAGAAATGGAAATATAAACGTAAATAAATATTTCACTTCCTCGAGTGGGGATCGAACCCACAACCGTCGCGTTACAGTCACCCTTGTGCCGCTGCGCCACGACAACCTTCAGAACATAAAATAGAGACATAAAATCTATACTAATATAATAAAGTTGAAGAGTTTGTTTGGTTAGACGTATTATTCTCAGTAACTACTGGTTCCATTTGATGTCAGCATATTTATTGCGAAATGCTACAACAGCATATGGATCGTTTCTATGTAACCTACTATATCTGCCGACAGTGTTTCTTAGAATAAATCATATCATGTGCCACGGAGGCGAATTCGCAGGTGAAATTATTTAAGACTAAGACGCGTAAGTATGTTATTTGATCCAATGACAAAAAATTATGTATTGATTTTCTAATGATTCTATTACATATACAGAAAATTAGATTAAAAAAAACATTTAAATTCAATAATTTTTTAAATTAATTTAATTAATTTCATTATCTAGTCAAGTAGTCGCCGTAAAATAAAGAAGAACACATCACCCTATCGCACACCAAACGCTAAGTAAGCGAAGTTCTACAACACGACAAATCCTTGGCTCTAAGCTAGTTTTCGTTATTCGTAACCGGTTATTTCTGATTCAGACTAACATATTGTAAGGACTTAATCACATTTAGGTCGTAGAAACAAAAAGTCACGCGGTGACCCGCAGTACTAGTAGAAGTAAATTTCTACAGGAACGAGAAATAATTGTATTTTTCATTTTATGCCTTAATTAATGTCCACGAAAGCAATTTTTGTCGCTTGCATCTCCGGTAAGAAATCTTTCCGAAGATGCAAGCGAACTAGATAGATCTTTATCTCTAAAAAATCTAAATATCTATATTATAAATCTAAATCTTCTCACCTTCTCATCTAATTCTTATTATCCTTTTTGTAAAAAGATATGATTCAAAAACAATTACAATACTATAAGAATTTACTTATTTAGGAAACGTATAAAAATTCGAAGGTAGCGCGACTTGAACACGCGCCTCTTGGGAACCGTGTAAGCAAAAAAATAATGAAAATGTAAAAAAGGTAATTTAAAAATGTTAGAAAATGAACAGTTGAGATTCGAAGTCACGACCTCGAATTACAGCTGGTGTCCAACTACATGAAAATACATTTTTTAAAACAAATATACGAAACGTTACGTCTGTGAGTTACTTGCATGTCTATTACAATAGCGCGACGTTGCCTATTTTGCACGAACTTTGACAGGCAATTTGAATTTACAGTTTGACTGTCGATGCGATGGTCGTGGGTTCAGATCTTACTAGTGGGATTGATATATTTTCATTTTTACATTCTAGTAACAAATTTAAACGCGTTATTAGTTTGCGCCACTCAACATGCAATACTTCGAGCGGTGGAAAGTGGGAAACAGAGTGTCTTGACACCAGTTTTTCCTAACCCAACCTGCTACTCTCGTATACGAGACGCAGCGTGAAATTAAAAAAAAATATATTTTAATATATATGTATGATAAATACAATCTGCGTAAAGTGAATGAAGCAATTATCATGTTCTTAGTGGAAATGCAAATTTCCGACGAAGTCAGGTCAAACGTCCGTACTTCGTTATATTCACATAATATATTATTTACATACATACATGTATTCATAAAAAACAAGACATCGATGAGATTTTTGTTTAATTTTTCGTAATTTTCTTATTCAAAATGACCATCAACTTAAATCAACTTAAATTGTAATTTTTTTAAATTTTTTTTTTTTAACATATTAAATCTTTCTCTTTTTCACTAAATTACTGACAGATAGATAAATTTACGGACTTAGAAAGGAGACATTTTTAATATATATATATAAAATAGTCATAACCACCTTGAAAAAATTACATCATAAGCTATAGAAACTACTAGAACTATAAATGAAAGAAAAATCCTTTCGAAATCGATTAAAATGCATTAAACATAGGACGAGACGTAATTTGTACAACGTCGTTGTATATTTGAGAAGTAGTGGGTTCGATTTCCACTTCGTGAAACTAGTGATCAATATATAATTTACTTTACAGTTTACGTAACAAAAATATTCTGCAAGGGGACAACGAAGGAGGGAAGTAATTTTTATTATTATTTTCTTTTTCTTTAGAAATTAAGTACCTCTTTTTTACTTACTATTAATAATTATTTTGCTGAGTTTCACACTGTAGCCAGCAAGTAGCTGTCCAGGGGAACCCAATGTTAAGATATCCTGTTCCCACATTGCGTGTAACGGAACTTAAAGCCATGTTTCGTTTTGTTACCAGAACGAGGAAGGGAAAATGATTAAATCGCACGTATATTTACATCCAATCAACCATTTTTTTCCTTTCTTTTTTCCCAAGCGGACGATTTTCGAGACATTGTGTGTTGAATAGCGACTATTAACGCCGCCCTTTATCTGCCAGAGCTAAGAAGTGGGAATCGAGCCCATAATACCGTAATATTCACAATCCGACGCTGTCACTATTATTGTATGTTACTTACCCTTTTACATGTTTTACAGCTTCACGTGAAGTACTATATCCAGCACATAGCAGGAAAGCAGAGAGGATCGCTTTACCTCGACACAAGAGCGAACATATGAAAATATTAATAAAATTCATTTTCTCGAATGGGATTCGAACCCACAACCATCACACACTAGTGCCCCTACTACGACTGGCCTCTCTCTAATATAACATATTACATAATGATTTCAACTTCCTCAAACGACAATAAGGTCACGTCTCAGCCGCTCGTCGTTCAAATAATTACTATGTATATTATGTATATATTAAGGAAAAACAACTTGGTTAACATTGCTATTAAACAAAAACGCAATAACCTATGTGGTGTGGACTTTTATGATTGAGAAACGTGATAGTAGTGAATTCGATTTTATTTTAGGGGAGGTTTATGTTTGTAATATTAACATCCTTACACAAGTTAGTACTCGATTCTATTTTTTAGATTGAGTGATTCAAGAAGATGATTTATAAGTATAATTTGTATAACTAATTGTACGTAGTAAAGCCTAGAAGAATTCGCGGTAAGTCAGGAACGGAATGTCTAAACACTGGGATCCCTGCCTGCCTACCCTCCTATATTCGGGATACAGAGTAATGCTTAAAAAAATACATAATAAATATTGCATCGATATTTTATGTAATTATAAGCACACTAAGTTACATGGTTATCTGTGTGTAAATATTTGTATGAGAAATACAAATATTTACGCCCTGATGAGTGAGAATTGCAGTGGTCGCTTAATCGTCACATAAAAACATTAAACCACACCCTCCTTTCCTTATTTTTTATGCATTTTTTTGCAGGTTCAGGCTTTTTTTTCATATAACAGAATAGGTACAGGGAACATGATGTTAAGACATTATATTCCCCAATTTTCGAGACATTGAACGTATAGAATACACATTCATTAGCAATACATATAAATGAAAATTAGAGAGTTGAAATTTGTGATATCTGGTGTGTTAGGGAATGTAGGGGACATTCCACCACTGATAGATGATTTCTCTAAATTTTCAACAACAACGGGAAAATTGTGTTCCAATAGTCTTATTAAGGAATGGGAAAATATTTAATGTTATTTCATTCTCCCGAGTTGGAATCGTTAAATTTCAACAAAAAAAAAATAATAAGCAAAAATACAAGTAACCGGAAAAAACTATAATGACATTTAAAACTAAATTTTGACAGTCAACTACTTTCGGAGTCGACACTGCATCATGTGTCATCCTAAAAAGTATAATAGGATTGTTGCTCAATTGTAAGACTAGACACTCTAGATACAACCGGCTGAGACTTGCATTTTTTGAACAATTTTCAACGACCGCTTCCTCATTAAAGCGTTACGTATCATTTTTCACATTTGTCAGTTCAAAGTAAAGAATTCTCTAAGCTGTCAGTCACCGAGCCTCGGCTTCACGCTTATTATTCTAAATAGTAGAGTAAGTAATCTTTTCATTTTGTTTTTTTTTTACTTTATTTTTAGTCAATGTAATAATCAAAGTGTATATACGGACTACAGAATTGATGCGTTTGCGCTTCTTTTACGAGAGCAACATATAGGGTAAAATATTTCATAGCCATACCTAAAAGAAATTATCAAGAGTCGTCAACAGTTTAGACGTGGGATTTTTTTTTTATTTACGCTTAGTTCGATTTTTATCCATACTGTATTAGGTGTGACGCAGTTACGAATAGAAGATACCAATAACGTAAACACCTACTGCTGTAAAAATACTACTAAACGTTGCCGATCTCTTGCTCTTTTTTACGCAATTTAACGCCGCCAATACCAACGACTCAAATTAGCTTCAATGTGCCGCGTCAAATTCGCAGCGTGCTGACAAAAACACGCTGTATATAAACATACAAAAATGGAACCCAATGTCCTAATAACGTCACATTCTTTGCAATCTCTGAAAAAAGTCTTACGTGTAAAAGTATAAATTATAAAAAAATAATAATATTACAGATATAGGTATAGGTAACTGAGTATCTTAACACTATGATCTTTTGCCTACTCTCCTCTTTGGTACAGATCGTGTAGCTGCTTTTTTATATAAAGAAAAATAAAAAAGAAGTGGAGAGGATGATTTAAGCAAAATTCTCCCAGGGTCAAAGACCTATAACATAAAGTATTCATCATTCAACAAAATCGAATAATACAACAACGGAATAAGACAAACTTAAGCTACCTTCGCTCAAGGACGCTGAAGGTTATTGTCTAAAGACTATCGATTTCGACAATATTGCAAAACATAGCCAATTTTTGTGAAATGATTACTAAACATTATATATTATATACAGTAGAGGGCCATATTCAGCGGAGAGTGGGCTAATAGAGTACAGAGTACCCAGGTTTCCGGGGTCCATGCGGGATACAGAATTAAGCCAACAAAAATTGAACATAGCTTAAAATTACATACTTTTTAAGAAAAATATACTTGAGGTATATTATATACTGTTCATACCTGCGAGTGGATGTCGTATCCACGATCCACTGGGCCCCGACGCGCGAAATCATATGAATATAAATAATAGAAATGAAAATTGTATTGTAAAATCCAATTTTATTTAATAAGCTTTTGCTATATAATAAATAAAAAAATATAATTGAACTGTTTCACTCAATACTTTGATTATAACAATATTTCTATCATTTGGCAGCCAAAAGCTCTACTTCTTTAGCCAATAATATCATCAAATATAGGTACTTGATAGCTTAAATATCAAATCCATCCATCCTGACATCCAAAACAAAGTCTGTGCAGCGTTGAATGTTCAAATTTAGCACAATTTTTCGAGAATCGTATGGGAGTGGGGAAAAGCTTAATCGTAAAGCGTAGAATGCGTTCAGGCATACATTATAGCTCCGAATCCGAACGACAAAATTAACTTTAAATACAATATATACTCTAACACAGATTTAAAACCCGAAACAACTATCAAAATATGATAAACTATAATTTCATATAAAATTAAGGCGGATCTCGAGACAACACACAAACTGAACGCTCTATCAGTACCAATAGATAAGAAATATAATTGTCGTGCAAAATCACTTGCCTCCTAAATTGATAACGTTACGAATGTGACAGGATTGATAAGATATAAATATATATATATATATATATATATATATATTAAGTACTAACAATTTGTTTTCTTATTTGGGTAACCATAGATAAAGTCCTGATAAGCCGCTTAGTCAATCTTTAGCTTTGGCCACCACGTTTTTTAACAAATCCAAAATCAGATTCACGCGTATACCGTTAACGTTAAGATATTCCGTACTGTACGCTGAAATTTTCGAGACATTGCGTGTAGCGAAACTCAACGCCGGGCTTTTGCCTTGGTGACAGTGCGAGGAGATTTAAATATTATTAAATAATATTTCATTCCCCCGAGTAGGGGGAACTGAATCTACAACCGTCGCGTTACACTCATAACCTAGTGCCTCTGCGCCACGACGGCCTTTTTTATTTTAAACTAGCATTTACTTATTAATAACTAATATTTTTTTACGACATTAACCACAGATATGGTGGGTAAAGCCCGAAACAAGAAAAATCTCTACATCTAAAACTGAACAAATTCTCAGTCAAAAAACTACACCGTTTGAAACGTTCTCAGATGATCCTCGTAAGATCCAGTTCGATCGAGAACCCATTTTACAAGTAGCGTTGTAGCCACGAGTGGGTGTTCCCAATTAATATATTCTTTGGCCGCTATTTTTTAGTTAAATAATATATATTATACAGAGTGTTTTTGTCACCACCATTTTAAATGAAACCACAGTTTTAATTACTCTATAAAAGCCTAATAGAATTAATAATTTTTTTTCCCCCGAAAATGAAAGATATTTTTTTTCAAACAAAATAAACAATAAATATGTCGTTGTCAAATAAAACGTAATTTGTTAAGGACGACGCACGCACACATAAACCTATGAAAACGACTTCCACCTGTATACATGGTGTTATCTTAGAATGATTTTTTATCATTATTAATGTTGTTATTATATCTCGGAAGTATAAAAGTAAAACTGTTTAAGAAAGCGAAGAAAATCTCCGCCAAAATTGAAAACAAACTATCCTTTGAAAGGATCCTTATCCTTAATATACAATATTATTAAATTATCCATGTTAATAAATATAACATATATTATACCAAGTATAGAACCTACATCCTCATTAATCGCAAAAGGTACCAAACAACCTCTTCACCAAAGACATTAATTAAGGAAAAGTCACGTACTAACTATAAATTGTTTTTTCCTTTGAATACATAACTTTAGTTAACTTATAATAATGATTATTCCTCGTGAGAATATTTCAAGTTTTGATAGTTGCCTCGATTTATATTAGGTGTCCCACAAGGCCGCTACTTGAGGCCACTTTCTTCGGCGTGTCAGCCTTTGGGCGTTCAATATAATTTATAGCAACTCTACATTTTAATTTTCAGTAAAATCACTTGATTTCTACAGTGTTATACGTTCTAACTTACCTAGATTTTATTATTTTGTAGGTTTTAAAAATCGATCATTATTATAATTTATTCGATACATTAGAAATGGAAATCTTATTATGTTTCAAAATTGCATTTTCGTTGTCACTATGAAGTAATTTATTGAATAGTTCAAGAAATAACGCGAGTGTTGACGCAAAAGACGCCTAAAGTAGTCTACAGTTTGAAACCCTGTCACGGCTATCTGATAAGATCAAATATATCTATGAAAAATGTGGTCGTGGTTTATTTTAGTAGTTCAATGCAACACAATCACTATAAAGTAATATATAAAATATTCAGTTGTAATGTTTACGTTGTTCTTTAGAATGTCAGTAGCACATTGAAATATCCAAGTAGCGGAAGGCAATCTAAATATATCTAAATCGGTGTCGAGTCGAAACTCTGAACTATTCGGAGGATTATTTACGATCGTCCAGCGGCGCTCCGTCTATTGTACCGATTCAGCTGCAACTCACAGCTGAAGGCTGTTGGGTTCCAAAAAACATTTGGGGATCTAAGGTCGACTATCGATCCAAGATTGCTGGAAGTCGCACCACGGCGCCGACTCGTTCCGCATATTAACACTGATCACCAAAATCTTGGCGTAAGATCGATCTTCGCGAAATGTAGAGCTTCGAACGAACCCCTTCCACGGCCGTCCCCACATCCGTACTCATCACCCATAGAGGTAGTGCTATAGCGATAGCCTATAGAGTGACTGCGGTAAAATTTAAATGTTAGCGAAACTTTGGTAAACTTACCGTTTCCGTTTATTAGGGGGTAGTCGTCGTCGTGCCGGCCTATATACGTCTTCAGCGGGGTGTCCGTAAGGGAGGGCGACGATCGGTCCCTGTCGCTCATAATAGTCACTTAATAACACTTGGTACTCTATAAGGAGACGGGGTGACGCCGGCCCCGCGCACTGACGACCTCCGGCCCGCGGCTCGCGCGGCGAAATAATGCTCCGAAAACCACCACTTGTGTAATCAATTCTTCGGTAATGCGCTCTCTCGTGTGGCGACATCTGTGAGGTAGAGTAAGTATTGTCGCGTCGAGAGTAGGTGGCGTTGATGTCGAGTAGGTGGCGGTGGTGGAGTAGGTGGGTGGTGGAAATTTTGCTTTATGAATAGAAAGAATAGACATAGAAAACCATGCCAACCACCATCTGAGAACTTAGCAGAACATTTTCATGTCACGTCACATTATTCCTGATTGTTTTTACAAATAGTTCTGGCGTTTTTACCCATAAAAAAATATTTTAAAAAAATGATCTGATAACTTCCCTCGGCAGATAATTTTTTGCTAATAAAAATCGGGGCGAGTTCTGCACACATAGAGAAGAGAAAAATAGTTCCTGATCATTTTTAACAATAGCTTTGTTGTGAAATCAAAAATTTTTAAACCTAAAAAAGAACATTCTTTTCGTAAATATTTCGAAAAAAGAAGTAGTAAAGTCATTTTAAAAATAAAAATATACTCAGACGCGATAATTCTTAAGTTTATAATAGAAAGTAAGTAGTTCTATGATATCTAGCTTGAAAGAAGACAAGAACTATGAAGAACCTGCCAGTAGAGCATAGTGGAATATATGAAATGCTGAAAAATCTCTATTTAAACTCTATATGAGAAAATTCTAGATATTTTTTTAATCATGCTATTATACAATTTTGGAACTTTTTGATTTCTATTAGAATATTAACAGTTCTATTATAAAAATCTTATTACAAAACCTGAACTTATGCAAAAACACCAACAGAGTTAGAAGTTAACTGACTGACAACGCACAGACAAAACTACTGGACTTAAAAAGTAAATTTTTTTGTTGGCAAATACTACCACGGGGACAGTATATGTATATCCCTGTTTCCATCGTGAAAGAGAAGTGTGTGGACAATACTTAGGCGAAAACCCTCTTAAATAAAATAGGCTTACATTTCCACCAACAAAGAGTTTAGTATTTTTTAATTACTTCGCTTCGTCCCTTGGAACTGATGGAGTTTAACTCTTGTTCCTTTTCTCCCGATTTTTTATGAGTGGAAATACAAGTATGTAATTTATTCTTTCGAGTTCCACGTGGTCCTTAATGGGCCCGCTCCGCTAGCACTGGGAACCGAGCTTTTCCATCTTAAAGTCGACACAAACAAAACTGTGGGTGGTAGATATTATGTATAGGTAGTCTAGCATTTAGCATAATTACATCAATTATAATATATTCACTTTCAAAATAATAAAAACTTTCTATAATATTTTAAGCAATTTATTATAGGCATTAAGACAGTAATAAAGGAGTATATAAATTTTGGCGCACTGCTGTCGGATATGAACCTGTTCCATTCGTCTTCAAATCTAGGGTCCACAGCGTCTGAAGGGAATGTTACGGGGAAGCTCGTCGTAACTGAACGTCGCTGATTGAGATAAGCTTTAATTTCTCGTACCGCTACACTTGTTTTAGTCGTTATGGTTGTTTCTGAAATTATATTAACTTTAGTAAACGCATCATTTAAAAAATCATAATAAGTAGTCTTATATAGGACGTCAACCGCCAGGGATAAAACTTGACGCAAAGTTAAGTTATGCGGTGGTGATTTTTTTTTCTCATTCATAAGCTACTCTTCTTAATAAGTTTACGTTGACAGTTAAAGACATATAAAGCAGCTTCACGCTTTATCCCGCATACAATACAGCATGATAGGCAAACATGAACCAGCGTTATGACATTTCATTCCCACTTTCCGTCGAACTTTTCGAGTTATTAGTATAAGGCGTGTACTTAATGAAATTGAAAAAATATATATTGTCTGTTATATTACAGTTACCATTATAATATAAATGATCCCGATGGTGGCGCAGGCGTACAGGCATGTAATTATGACCGCGACAGGTTGTGGGCTTATTCAACACGCTATGCCTACACAACACAATACAACAACGGAATGGATTGGAAATCACATGTGTGAAAATGAGCTCGTATGAGTGTGTATGTGAACATATAGCCGTGTATCACGTAAGTATACATATACGATTACACACACACATACGTAGACAAGATTTCTACGATGAGATAAGTGACGCATAAGCCGGGATCAATCTCTGAGCCTGCCACCCACTAGTACTCTAATCAGCATGATAGGTTCCGTGATGTGATCATTACACACCATTACGAGGAGCTCATGAACAGGTTTCCTCGTTATTGTAAGATGGGATTGCTCAATATGGGTTAGATTGACCAACCCAATCCCATCTTTCCGAGCATAAAGTGCGCGCTCCACTGTTCCTTCATT
Organism: Heliconius aoede; assembly: GCA_037355905.1. Lineage (NCBI taxonomy): Eukaryota > Metazoa > Arthropoda > Insecta > Lepidoptera > Nymphalidae > Heliconius > Heliconius aoede. The sequence goes on along the minus strand of JBAIZZ010000363.1, from coordinate 548,184 downwards.
GTCTTAACACTAGGTCCTCTCTACTTAATACGAGAAGAAGCTAGCTAGAGCTAATGGCTATTTGAAGACATATTATGATACATAGAACAAATACGTATGTCGAATGTACATATTAATATATTGTAACTTATAATATATATATATATATATATATATATATATATATATATATATATATATTGCGGAAGTGAAAGCCGTGTTAATTCTACCAGAACGGCTTCGGCCAAAACGGCTCCAAAATTGAGATTCATGGATAAACAAAAAGTAAAACCAAACTTGTATGATAAATAGTTATAATTAAAACGCAATAAGTTTATAACACTTTTTAAAACAACAATAAATTACAATATAACAAAACATATTTAAATATTATATTTAGATTAGAACACGCGACACTATTATCAAGTAAGGATACATCAATATAATCACAGATCATCTCTTCCCAGTTATCTGTAAGTTCTTGGATGCTGCGTGCTCCAGACACAAGCTTGTGTCTCATCAGCTTCTTGGCCTTGGCAACTCTATTTGGAGAATCTTCGAATACTTCTCTTGCACGCAATTGCACTTTTTCATTGGGTTCAACCATCACCATCGTTTGCATTTTTTGTGTCACTTGCATCAACACTGGTGGTTTAGTAGTTGTGTTTCTCACGCTATCCTTCTTTTGAGATTTCAGTATGGATAGCCTAGATTTTTCTGCTAATGACATATTGGATGCGTTTGAACTTTTATTTTTTTCTTTGTCGATTATCCTGGCCGCAGGAGCATGAATATTTTTATCTGATTCTCCAGATATAGGTGCTATATTGGCACGACGGTAGCTTGTAACTATATCTTCAGATAGAATCTCGCTTGTAGCCGTTGTAGAACTATTATTCACTGAACACATAAACCCACTGTTAGATTTTTTTCTAATGTTACATTCAACAGTATTATATCAAAAAAAAAAGGAAAACCTTTATTTCCCGAAAAAGTGATTGATTAATAAATTTCTGATTACTGTACTTATAGTTAATATAAATAAGAAACTTTTACATTTACCTGTAGTCCTACGCAATAGTTCCGGAAGTTTATGTTTAAGATTCTTGACTCTTTTCATATCAAAATATTCATCATCTTGTGCATAACTTTTTAAATCGAACTTCTTCTCCGGTAGGGGTGCTCGTATTCTCCCTGCACTCCCACTTCGTAGTCCATCAACACGACGTTCTGTATTTTCTTCTTCAATTTTTCTTTCTAAATCATCGTCAGATTCAATACTTTCTATCCGTTCTTGACTTAGAGTTCTATCTCGGGCCTTTCTCCTAATTATTTTTTGGGTCGTATACTTGAAATCTAAATCTGATTCAAGCCCAATGTCATCTTTTCGTTTCCTTGGTAAATCATTATTTATATCTACATCATCATACTGTCGTTCGTAATTGCTAAATCTCTTATTTTCGCTTGCTTTACGTTGTTTACTCTTTGGTCGATGTTTTTGAAGGCGACGATTGGACCTGAATTTGGGGATTAAATTATCGTTTGGATTTAAATCAACTCTGACGTTACTTTGTTTTGGTGCCTTCTTGCTATTGCTTCGCTTACGCCAAGATTCTCCTTCAGTATCAGCTGTGTCTATTCTATCTGAAAATTAAAAAATATATTATTCTTGTGATATTAAGTATTATTTTTAGATAACCTAATATTTCTATCGACCTTGTATATCATCTTCATATCTATAATCCAACGACGGCACAGCATCCGGTGAATGATCTTTGTAATCATCTGATATTGGCATTACTTCTGAATTATCGTATTCTATATTATATTGTGGCATTTTGACTCCCGAGTAATCTCCATACCGTGCTGCCCCAACAGACATCAAACATACAATTGCTATCACCCAGTTCATATTATTTCTGCTTAAAATGTATTATTTAACCGATAAAATCTTATGATAATGTAAAAATTGCGGAATTAGCAACATAATTCAAAGCTGTGACTACGAATTTGACATTAAAATGTTTAATGACTTTAATAAAAGCAAGTGCTACCTGTTTAGTAACTATTATTTTTAAATTATTTTGTGACAGTATTCGCAAAGGAAACACTTTTTTTTGTCTCTTGTCTTATTATCGTAGCGTAACTCAATTTTAATAAAAAAATAAAGATAATTGCGCATTTAATATTTAAAAATATATTTTTTATTAAATAACCTCCCACTATTCTTTAAGATAAAGATAATATATATAAAAAAATATCCATAATTAAAACAATAACTTTGAATCGTGTCTGGTTGAATACAATAAATCAACTGTCAATGTCCAATTCTTAATAGAAAATTAGGTTTCCTGACATCTTTTTTTTCGTAATTTTTGAAAAATGTTATAGATAAATTATTAATATTTGTATTTCACATAAAAATTCCCTTATACTTACAATGGATTGACAAATATAATGGTTGAAGATAAAACAAAAGGACAAGGTTGTGATGATGGCAAGGAACCTGTATGGGAATGTCCCCCTATTAAAAATATAACCCATCCTTTGGTAAATATTGCATCTAGTACCTAATTTGAAAATGTCTATGAGTAACGCTTACTACACCAAAAGGCTTATTTTTAAACATATTAATTAAATGATTTTTTTTAATATATAAATATTTCAGCGCTACTACGAGTTTAGTCCCGAAGAAATTAAAGCTTTAGAAGAATGTGACAAGGAAAGTTTTTATCAACGCTGTTTACCCTTCAGTACGCTGCTCGGGTCACTTACGTACCTAGGAGTAAAAAATGGTGAGAATTTTTAAATAATATTCATATTCTTCGAGAGCATTCCAGTAAAAAGGTAAATAGTTTAAGATTTGCTACTTACATTTGGATTTTTTATAAATCTTTAGTATTATTGCGAGATAAGCAGAAAAAAAATCTGTTATATCACTCCGTTGACTGCTGCGGCAACGTCGACAAAAAGGTATGTTTACTTATTTTTAGGTACAATAAAATAAAAGCTTTAATATTTTATCTACTAAAAAATAATGTCATTAGATATTTTAAATATGTACTTGGTAGGGACGCCGTAAAAGCTTCATAGAAGTAAGAAAAAGTTTTTGTTAATTAAAAAAATACCTACATATATTTTTTAATTTAGATTTTTTGAAAGACGTCCCCTCCCAAGTTCTTACTTCTGTGAATGTCTTTTTTTAGGCTTTTTGAAACGGAGTCCACATTTTGGTGTGTTCCCTAAAATAGTAATGGCGGCTTTGGTCGGGCACTTGTATGGACGCTTATCCTATATACCGGATTGTGAACGTAAGCTTCGTCGACTGCCTAGTAACAGTTACCTCGGCGGCGTTATGAGGAAATATCATATCGAAAATAATCCACCCAAAAATCCTAAAGGCCGCTGATTTTGTTTGATTAATAAACTATTTACTGAAAATATTAATTTTTATTTTATATCTAACACGGCTAATATTTCCTTTAATTTTTATTATTACCAAATACTATTAAGAACGAATCAAAAAAGAATTACACTATATGTCAGTATAATATAGGCATAACTGAGAGATATCTGTGCCTATGAGAAAGTGCACTCCAACTGTCAAATTCAAAAACACAAATGTCATTACTCTCAGAAGATTAAGCTTTCCAAGAGAGACTCGAATTTCACCTAATCGTTGCATATTTCGCTACAATTTTAAACGGTCATAAGACATCAGAAATTGAAATCAAATAAGTTTAAATACATAATGGATGATGCAAATAAATATGGACACACTGAACCACCAGTTGGTCCCCAGTCGCCGGTAAGGTTATGCCACAGCATTTTGAGTACTATTTAGATTACGTGTAGCCTGAAAAAACTATGTTTCTAAGTATATTTTATACAGACGCAGTACAAATTTTCGCAAGATGAGCTACGAGTACTTGAGGAGTGTAATGCAGAAAGTATCTTACAACGTTCGTTACCTCTCGGAACTGTTTTTGGTCTTAGTGCCTTTTTTGGCGTCCAAAAAGGTCTGTTTATAAATACTTAATGTTATATTATAATGAATGCACCTTAAGGTTACTTAATTTGCCTCACAAACAATATTTTTTTATGATTTTTTTATGATTATGCCTTTTTTGTTTTTTTTTGCTTACTAATTAAATATATGTGTCATATTTGTTTATCTGTATCTCATTATATATGATATAGTGAGATTCTTTAAAATGTAAGAAATGGTCTGGGATTTAATTCTCTGTGATACTTTTGTGTTATGGAATGCTTAATATATATATATATTTGCCTGTAATGGCTTAAATTTTTATATTTCATTTACTGTCTCCTACTGGTAAGTAAAGGAATATTGCATCAAAATATAATTGTATTACAGCAATATTCCTTGCTTCTGTGTATTTCTAAATGTTTATGTTAATCTTATTAATTTTTGAACAAATTACAATTTATTGTGAAATTTTTATTTATTCTAAAATTATTTGTTATGGATCACATTTTTATTTAAAAAAGAAAACATTCAAAACGATTCTAATTTTTTTACAAGTTCATGTCATAGAACTTTTAGAAAAACATTTACCTCATAATACCTATGGTCGCAGTACTATACAACTATAAATGACATAAAAATCTTAATAATTTTTTAATTGATTGATGGCTTTCTCGCCAGCATGGGAGTACCTCCCAGGGCACAGTGGCACAGCCTGTAACTGCAAAATGCGGCTTTACCTTAATAATCTTTTCTTTATTCCAGGTCATCTAAAACCTAATCCTAGATTTGGTGCCATACCTAAAGTGACGTTGGCTGTCATAGTAGGCTATTTCGTAGGTAAACTGTCATATCAACAAGCATGTGCAGAGAAAATGATGGCATTACCTAATAGCTACATAGGGCAGCTGTTGAAGGAAAAGAAGGAGGGGAAGTCTGGGTAAAACTATATATTGATTGATTATATTTATCCAATCTCTTATGTGTACAAATAAAAAATACATATAGTCTTTAGTACAATCCTTTCAACCTATATTGATATAGACTAATGAACTGCATGTGGCTTCGTCCAATTAAATACAGTTATTAATTTACTTTAGTGTTCTATTAACATCAATTTAAAGGCATTTTCTTTACACCAAAAATTAAAGTTACAGCCAACTTCAATAAAATAGTTAATTTGTAGCAATTTTGTAAATGCAAATACTTCTTAGTACATTTTTTTGTTATGAACCGAATGAAATAAATCAAACACAAAATGTTAAAGGAAAAAATGACTACAATACAAAAATGAAAATTACATTTAATAAGATAATCTGTTTCAAAATTTAGCTTGCAAACACAAACAAGCAAGAGATATTTTAAAAATGTTTTGGGATCTATTACATTAATAAATATCTTCACCTTATGTGTATAATAGATTTGTAATTGATCGCTGTTTGCATATGAAAGATATGTGAGAAATCTATTATTCAGGATAGTAATAGATTTCTCACATATCTTTCATATGCAAACAGCGATCAATTACAAATCTATTATATGTAAGGTATATCACTATAATTGTTTTATTTTTCATTTTAACTTAATAAAAATATTTTTCTTGCACTGATAAAAATAGCTTTTGATAAAATAAATAAAATATAAATTAAGTAATATTTATAAATCATTCTAATTACAGTCACTTCCCGCCAAGTCGTACACCCTCAATGTATGGTGTGACTTCGGAGGATGTGTACTCAGATGCAGGCCCGGGTAACTCCTTGGACCTGGACACGGATAGGCCTTTGTTTAACGATGACTCTTTCAGGCCTGGCGGTGATAGTGGTAAGTGTTATGGAGTTTTGGGGAGTTTAAAATAGCTTGAGGGATTCTGACGGTTTTTTTTTCTATTTTATCATTTAGAAACGTTTTATAATGAGATAATATTAAAAACTGTTGTGAAAAAAATTAAAAATTTACAGTTCCCTTGATACCCTCCTTCCTCTTTCCTCTGATCTTAACAGTATGCTCCCTCTGTCTATCCTTTTATGTGCTGGATACAGCAGGAATCTGGTTTTATTATTATTTATTAAATTTTCTTATTAAGAATTTATTTTTTTTATTTTAAAATTATTAAATTTTATTATTAAAATTATTTATTATTTTTATATATTTTATTTTTATATTTATGATTTTTTTTGTTAATTTATTAAAAATTTATTTTTAAATTTATTTATTATTAAAATTTCAGGTCCCATACCAACAATCCCGGACGTTATACCATCCAGACCTAGTCTCTCATATGAAGAGTTGAGACGCAAGAATCGTGGTGAATACACTGATGCCAGACAAGATCCTTATAGGTATTTATTTAATTTTAGATGACAGAGAATTAGACATGATCATTCCTCTGAGTGGGATGCAGACACATGGTACTACTGTGGCTACAATGGCTTTAGAAATGCTACATTTTAAAAAAATGCTTGGAACATCAAATCAATGTCTTAAAAACACGATAGATATGCAATGCCTTTAAACTTACTGCTACTACTACTGTTGAATTCTGCTACTAAATATATTGAATCAGACAACAAGCACAGAGACACTGGATTCTCCCAAATTAATAAAAAAAATCAGTCTCACGCTGTATCCCGCATACAGCAGGGTAGGCAGAGGGAACCTAGTGTTAAGACACTGTTCCCCACTTTCTGCCAAATTCTGGAGGCATTGCGTAAATATATATAGAGTGGCAGAACTCAACGCCGCCCTTGGCTCCACACCAGAGCGAAGAAATGGAAATATAAACGTAAATAAATATTTCACTTCCACGAGTAGGAATTGAACCCACAATCGTCGCAGTACAATCACACCCTTGTGTCGCTGCGCGACGACGGCCTCTTCTTACTTTATAATGAAAGAAATAATATATTTTTTCCTGTTATAAATTATTTAAATATTATTTTCCAGAGTGGAGTCGAACTCAGTACCACCAATAAGTAAACCCAAACCACAGCAACAACAGAAACCAACAAATAAATATGGTGATGTAATGGAATAAACGATTTATTTACTAAAAAACGGATACAAATTCTATTAAATAGATAAAAAAATGTTAAGCTTAGCACAAATTATGAAAGATCATATTCGGAAAAAAGTATATTTTATTAAAGAAAAAAGACAATAATAACATTTAAAATTGATTTAGAGGCTGTAAATTCAATATATAGTTTATTATTTGTGTAATATGGGTTATCTGGTAAGATCGAACATTTTTTTTATTTAGTTATAATTTTATGAATTAATAAGAAATGTAGAAACTATTGAATCCATTATTGAAGCCATTACTGAAAATATTTGTTAATAAAATAAAATTATATTTACACAAGATACAAGTTCATGGGAACGTGCCCAAAACCGGCTGAGCACGTTCTTCATTCTGTAACATCCTCGCTAGCGCCACCTGCCATTCTGTGTCACTCTCTTCTCCTCTTCATTCAATTATACAAAAAGTGCAAATACTTTATTGTTGTACCAAACGATCATCATATATTTATATGTTAAAGTAAAAGTAAAATACTCTTTGTTGTACACCAAATAATTAATTACAAAAACTATTTACACTGATACATGAAAAAGCACAATAGGCGGCCTTATATTCTCTATAATCGTAACGTAGAAATAACCTTATGTTTATTATTAATTAGTGTGCAAATAATACTTTATAAAATATTATTTTATTAATAAAGTTAATGTAATTGTTACATACAAGGTTAAGACATTACATGACTGACGGACAAGTACATTGTCCGTCAGTCATAATCATCTCTTACAAAAAATATGCGAATTACATAATATAGAATATATATATTAAAAACCTTCAAGTAATAAATGCTTCTGCGATGTGTTTCATGTACTACACAAGGCGTTTTATAATATGAAAATATTTTTATTAAGATTATTTTCAATTATTATTATATGACGTCATAAGATTTTTTATGGTTGAGACATATATTATTAAACAAAAAGTATTAATATTGTTTTTCTTGCCATTATAAAAGGAGCTAACTGCTATAGCGAAATATTATTTTAATATCACATGTGCCTATATACCTTATATGTTAAGTGTATTAAAAAAAACTACCTTTATAAAAAATAAAAATAATCGAAATAAGCTGAGTACAATATATATTTTTTTTTTAATAGAAATTGTTTCCGTATAATAGTATTCTTCGAAAGTGCACGCTTTGTTATATTTAGATTAGAGTCGTGTAAAAACTGAAAAAATAAAGAATATAAGGGATTTTTTGTTATTTTATTCATATGCCTTTTTATTTAACTTGCCGTGTTTGGTTGCGTGTAGTGTATGTGAACTGTGTTCTTGCAAACCATTAAAATAACTTCCATTACCCATTGATCTGAAATAGCGTTACGACATCAGTTCTGAAGACAATGAAATTACATATGACCAATGTTATGTTTATTTTATTACGTTCATCCAAAATGGCCGCCGCAACAAAATGGAAGATTACAAATTTTTGCTCAACCCGGAAATGAGCTTGATTTGTAACGTAAGATACATAATGAAAAATAAAACATCTACGGAGCGTATTTTTGAAAAAAAAATTAAAATCCTTTTTTATTTTATATTTTGTTTATTATATGCATTTGCGATTTGTTATTTGTGCTCCAAAATTATTTTAATATTTGAGGATATCGCTACGCACTGGGATATCGTCAGACTGTAAACGAGATAAATGTAGGTTTGATTCTAATCTATGAGAATTCGAGTTTTACTATTCTAAGAAGAGTACTCTGGTGAGAACCAGAAAAAGTTAATAAAATACAAAGGGTAAATACAACACAATACAATAAAATCCATGTACTTTTTAAAAATAAACTAATAATTATATTAAATATAAATTAAATTAAATAAATCACGCACTTCTCTTAACTAATTTTTAATGTAGCAACATGCTTGTAGTAGCACTAGCATTAGCGATTTTCACTATACAATGTTATTCTTTTAGCTTAGTTTACTTACCAGAAGGAGAAAATGAAAATATTTGCATTGTCGCGCTTCCAAAATCATTTGATATACAATTTTTACGGATTTGAGTACTGCCACTCAATATGCAGTGCCTCCAGACTTCGGCGGAAGGTGGTTTACTCTGGCTACCATAAAAAATATTCTTTATATACAGAAACAATAAATAAAATAATATATGAGAAACAGGTGATGGATGAAAACTTCTTTTTGGTTTGCTTATAATCTGAGGCTTTCTAAACCTTTACTTTTATAGGTATTTCAAAAGATTTTTCATTTGAAAATTTCTGATTTAAAAATCATTTATTTCTTAATCAAAAAATGGTTTAAAGTTGTTTTCCTTTAAAGTATTTTTGTTTCATATTGATTTCGTAATCGTACTAAGAAATGAGTCCCTAACATCCATTTTATTTAAAAAAAAAAAGAATTAAAACAGGGATTTGCTACAAGACAGACTAGCTTCAATAGGTACTTTATATTATTTATTCTGGTCAATAAAAATATCAATAATAAGCTAAATTAAATTATTGTTATAAGATTTAAATTTAACATGAGTTTAGTAATTGTATAATAATTCATATATCACAATTTTCAATTATCAATAAATAATCTAGAAAAACAAAAACTACAATTGCAGAAAGAAATTACAGATATTTAAATAGATTATATTTTTTGGAATTCTTGAATAATTATAATAATAAAAAAAGACAAATTGGAAAACAAAACAAATTTTATTTTTCATATAAAATGACAGTTTTGTATAAATAATACATAAATATGTATTTTATATAAAAAAACTAAACAGTATAAAAATATGCTATGTAGTTTCAATTAGATTATCTAATAAGTACCAATGAGATATGATTTATCATAAAATACATACATAGAATCAAAAGGATATCTCAGAAATATATTATTTTGTATAAGCATTCAGGTGACAAAAGTTATTTGCATAAAATATAATGACGGAGAACAGAGTCCAGGATCAATTTGCCTACTTTTCTATTTGTGGGAGAACAACTATGATAAATTTAAAATTAATAGATTTCTTCCAAACATACATAACAAGCCTGTCTCCAATACATAAAGAAACAGTGCATCCTCCAATTATCAAACTAAAAAAAATGTAGCAGTGTTTTTTGTGTATCTCGGCCTTACTATAAGCAACTTGGCTCTTCTCAGTACTAAAAACCTACCAAAATAAATATTGCCAATCCAAAGAAAGTACCAAAGTCTTCTTATCTCGCCTACAAATGAAATAAAGCTAATACTTCTTCCAGTCTATCGGCCTCGCTATCAACTACTTGCCTCTCCGGTGAATCTGATCCTACCCACTAAAACCCAGCGGAAACCCTCTCCACCAAAATGAGACGCCGCAGGATTGCTCGCGCACACTACTACGACGCCTCGGTGGACGGCCCGCCTGTTGCGGGCCACCGTCGCTTTCAGGGTGCCCAGGGGTTTCTCCTAGGGTACCCGCAGTCTCGATGACTAGCAGGAGGATTACTCGTACCCTCCCGCAGTAGCTCCTCTAGGATAGGGGAAGTTTGAAAATGCTCGTACCGCCTTCTTCTACCTGAAGGAAGGACGCTTTTCGACTATCCATTATGCGACATAACAATATCGTCCTGACCCTGACGGATGGCAACTTCCGAAGAGGCTCTGGTTTCTAAGGCCTCTGACCCCTTAACAAGCGGTGGGCGACAATTTACGCTACCCATTATGTGCCCGGCTGGAATCTTCGCATTAGAGCATAACATACACCGTGGCTCGGCTGTGCACGTTTGGGATTTGTGCCTTTCACCTCCACAATGGAAGCAAAGATGTTCTCGAGCAATATCTAATGGTCACCCAGGCCTAGTGTGTCCCAATGCGAGACACCTGAAACGCTCCTTTAAAACCTGAACTTTGGCAGAACTCCACCCTACCAAAATACGCCCTTTTGCTTCTATAGACTTGCCCGCCTCTAATGGGCATCGCACGACTATAGTTATCACACCTCCAGGACCGTGAAACAGGTATGATACCGTTACATCATCAGCTGCACATCCACCAACACTTACGACGGCATCTATTACCTTGTCTTTCGTAACCGAATCATCCAGGCCTAATAGTTTTAAAGTGGCAATTTTATGAGGCCTGGTAACTATGGCCACACCATCTAACACCACTCGTAATCGCTCCGCCAGAATATCCGCCTGTTCAGAGGAGTGCACAGCTGCCAGCTCAAGCAGTCTGGCGTCTGAAATCGCCTGGCGCACTGCCAGCCTTCAAGCCTTCGGTGATGCCTAACTGCACCAGGTTGACGCTCTGTTGCGCTCTTTGTAGTACCTGGGCATAGGAATTTTTTTTCGCAACGGCCTCTGGCGTCAACGTCACTATAATAACGTTTGTGCGTGGCGGTTTAGCCACTTTAGTGTTCTTGGTGTGTATTCTAGGTGTCTGCCTCGGCTTAGAGACACGCGTCGTCCCTTTTGTCAAAGATTGATTGCTGGTAGAACTTCTTCCCCTTCTTGCCCTTCCTGATTACCGTGGACCAAGAATCACCATCTTTATCTCCAGCTGGAATATGAGATACTGGATAGCCCGTATTTGACGTCCCAGGGGCCGACACATACTGAGAATTGGATAGTGACGAACTATCTTTCATATACGATGTCTTGGTTGCAGTCTTTTTGCGTAATACTTTATGTCCAAAACTTTTCTCAGTCTCCATCTCCACCGCTTCTGATTCTGTTAGAGGCGGCGCCATACGCACAATACGTTATTGACAAGTTCGCCTTGCATCTGCTGCCAAAGGAGGGCGTAATCGTTTTGCTGGTAAAAGACGCTCCTCAATACTGGCAAAGCGGGCGTCGATCATAGTCCCTACCGCCTCACCACCCTCCTGCGCCAGGGTCTTGGCAGGACGCCGTTGTATTCACACATGTCACATTTCCATACTAGAAAGCCAATCAAGTGTTGCCGGTGAATCTTTTGCCCAGAGTACAGCTAGAGATACCATCCAGATTACAAATGTCCTGTAAATTTGGAAAAAAAAAAGAGTTCAAATAAAATTAATAAAATGGGCATAAAGACAATTGCATGAATGAATATATATAACATGAATATGAATCAAAATATAACTGCAAAAAATGGGAGAAAGGAGATTTGTTAAAAATTGGATTATAATCGAAATTTGAAAAAAATTGCCTCAAAACATTACAAAGAAACGGTAAAATAGAAACCTAAGTACAGTGCAGTCGACGAGTCGAGGCCTTCCTGGTATAAGGTTTTCTAAATGTTTGTGCAGCTATCTGCAGCTGGCTTCAGAGCGGCAACCACTCGTCGACCGCACTGTAGATAAAACTAAAATATAATTTACTTGATACAATCTAAAATTAAAATTATTTTTTCACAAAAATGTATGGTTTATTCCAACTATATTATATTTTTTTTAGTCAATGTAAAAGAGTGTTCTAATTGGAATTTTAACATGTTTTAATATGTTTTCAAGAAAAGATTTGCTCTTTTCTAAGCATGGAATAACAATAAAAACCGTAAATGAACAGCGTATCCTCTTGCCACTTGATAATTCTATATCATTAGTAAATTCTTCAAATGGAATTTGCGCAATATGCGCCTAACTTAAAATTTATATAAAATTAATATCTAAAATTTGAATTACCTGACAGAATCCAAAACCATTCTAGTAGTGGCCGATATTTCTGTAGTGGCATTGATACCGGCGAACTTGAAGAACGCTATAGACCATACTGTTCAGTATCGCTATTAATAGTAAAGAGTTGTTACCTGTAAACAAAAATAAAATAAATAACTTAAAATAAACTGGACGATTATTTTTGTAAAATATTATGAATTTCGGTTATGTAAGTTTTTTGGTCTGTATTTTAGTTCCATGTCCCTCCGAACATTTGTGGTCCCCGGCGCCACGACCGACTAATCTAAAACAATGAGCCTTTATAAAAACAGAAAGTACCCACCAACAGTGCCTCTGGCGTTGTCATCGAAGTGGGGCGGCGCGAACACCCAGTGGAAGATAGCAAGAATCATAACTGATAGCTCTGAAAGTCCGAAAACGAACTCCTATCCCACGGCTTGTAATTGCGGAATATTAAGGCCTGGAAATTAAATGGAAAATTTGATGTTAAACACTGGTACACAAAAAATCCGAGTCCGGCATGCACTTGTCTGGTTTTTTATATCTATAATCAAATCAAAAGGTACAGGAACACAGTATGAGTTATTGCATTCATACGATACGACGTCGATATCGATATTACATTGGTAGGGCGGCCGAAGCGGGATGTCGGAGTTTACTAAAGCGCGATTAATACACTGGGGGTTCCTTGTACTCGGTTAGGGCTTCCACCAAATATGAGCGCCCATATGGAACATATGGCTGCCCGTCTAAGATTAAAGATCAGATTATATAAACATATTACTGTTTTATGTTAGATACTTAATGTTGTGTCATTTTTTGCGTTTAAATATTTTTTTTGTTAATGATAAAGCAAAGCGAGGCGTTGGGTTATGCCCAATGGGTATGGTTGGGTAAGCATGTATCAAATTAAATAATTCAACCTTTGAAATGTAACCAACTCTCGTACTAACAATAATTTACACAGTTGTATTGAAGATGACAAACGGACATAAGCAGTTATATATTTATTAATTTAGATTGAAATAGTTTTATGTTATTTTAAAATATCTGATAAAATTCGACGTTAAAGTTTTTTATCAAACAGAAGTACCACAATAAATAAAATAATAAGCCTATTAAATCAGCTTCACACCGTATCCCGCACACAGCAGGGTAGGCACAGTGACCTGAGCAAACAAATGGAAATATAAATTTAAATCAATATTTTATTTCTTCGAGTTAGGGTCGAACCCACAACCAGTCGCGTTTACAGTCACCCTTTGTCACCCTGCACTACGACTGGCCTGAATAAGTCTGTCATAAAAATGTAAGAGGCCGTCGTGGCGCAGTGGCATATGGGTGTGACTGTAACGCGACGGTTGTGGGTTCGATTCCCACTAATGGAAGTGAAATATTTACTTACGTTTATATTTCCATTTTCTTCGCTCTGGTGTCGAGGCAAAGCGCGGCCAGAATGCAGTAAGTGGGGAACGGAGTGTCTTAACACCAAGGTTCCCTTTGCCTACCCTGCTGTGTGCGCGATACGGCGTGAAGCTGAAAAAAATAAATAATAATAAATATATAAGCAAAAGAAAATAAAAACAATCTATAATACCCTCTTCATCAAGGTCCAACTCCTTATTCTCATTCACAAAAAAAATCCTCTTACCAGCATCATACTTCTCCTCATGGACCATCTGGCACGCAGATATCACCTGGGCCACGACGATAAGAAAACCACCGGTAATGACACTTAAGTCCTTTAGAGGCTTCCGAATTGAACATGGGCGTCAGTAACACCGACTATTGTTTACTGGAAATAATTTAATACAAAGGGTTAAATGTTGGAAAAAAAAGAAAATATTTAACAAATATTTTGGTATTTGTGATAGAGGAGAGTATGAGTTCGATTCTTGTTTTGAAGGAATGTTTAAGCTTAAGTATTTCTGGGTGGGTTTGATTCCGACTCATGGGATAGAAATATTTAATATTTCTAATCGTATCCTTGCTCTGGTAACGCTAAGTGCGGCGTTGACTTTCGCTATATAACACGAAATGTCTCAAAAAATTCGTCGGAAAGTGCAGAATGGAAGAGTCTTAACAGTAGCGGAATGTTTTAAAAACACAGCAATGTGTGGTGTAAAATGTGGTGTCGATATCAGACATTGCATAATATACTATAACTCAGCACTGCAATGTAAATTGCATAGAACAGGAATTTTTCTGGTAATTTAACCCACAATCATTACTGTCATACTCTGTCACACTGCATCACATTGGCCTCTATGTTAGTCACCCATACTTTACATCAAAATAGATAACATTATTTGCTTGTGCTTGATAAAAAAAAACAAGCAAATAATATTGTCTAATGTATGAATCATATTTTAATTAATATAAAAATGTAAAAAATCTGTTATGTTTATATTTATAATATGTTATACTGAAAACTAGAGAGTTTATACGCACTAATCTCAGGCACTACTGTTTGGAATTTAAAAATTGTTTTTATGTTTTATATTAACTCATGTATCATTCATACACATAATTTCGTTATTTCCATTTGACCATGCAGACAAAGCCACAACCAAAAACTAGTGTATTAAATAATTAGTAGAGCATAAGTAGGCCGCATTTGGGGTGCTAGTAGTATATAATTTAAAAAAAAAACACTTACTAATTCCAACCCACTCTTGTCTAATAGTCTTTCTGTCTAAGAATGTAGTCGACAAAATGGCCACAATCACTATAATTGAACATCTGAAAAATTGTCATATATGTCAATGTTAGTCCTATATACATTATTGATATGTCAATCTGAAAGGAAAGTACAAAAAAACCAATGTCCTTTAATCCGTTTCTTTTATTTAGCTTAGAGGATGGAGACTTAAATAGAAGGGTCTCTGCATCCTCTTTCATCAACCCGCACATTGTATATAACTCACACATTGTATATAAATATACATACCAAATCTAACGGGTGCCGGCATCACTATAAAAGGATTGAAGTTCTGACTGCCTTGTCATATCAAATATTTTAGCATTATCATATCAAATATTTTAAATATTATCTAAATTAAAGTACATTATAAATTAGTACCTCTAAAAAAAGGATGCTCAATATTCCTTACAATGCTATCCAAGCCTTTAGAAGTCATTGTGTCTGCCCATTTCGTACTCAAGCTATTTATTGAACCTGTCATAACCATCATAACAGCAAGGAACTTCTGATATCTTGTCCACACCATTCTATTACAAAAATATTTATTATTAAAAAATAATTTTCAACAAGATAATAAAAATTATATGTAATACAAAGACATGCATAGGTTTGAAATATCAAAAGAAATAGAGTATCTTAAAATGTATGGTTCTCAGATTCCTTCTGCCTATCAATGCAGTGCAAGTGATGTTTTTTTTTGTTGAGGTTATTAAAAGTTTAAATATACTTCCATGTTCAGTGGCTTCATGATTGATTCTGCAGCCATTGCATATGTAACAACATGCCTATATATATTAAAATCGTAAAATATTACTTAATCATAACGATCAGAAGAAAATGTGCTTAAATAATTTTAAGACCTCAGATAAAAAAAAAGCAGAGGGACTACTGTACAGCCACTCCAATTCTGTAATTCTTAATTCTTATATATAAATTGTAATCCTTTGCATCCATTTGTAATATTCAAGTTACTTATACTTACTTAAATCATTTAACCTTTGTGGTAATGTTTTAAATTTCACATAACAAGCCTGGAATAATTGGAATAATTCTTACACAGCAATTTATTTGCATCGATTTTTGAACAAAGTATCAAATTATTGTATACATATAATAGCTATAGATAAGAAATATGACATGATAGTTGAAAGTACAGATAATAATTAATGTCGTGACAATATATTTTTATTGAATTATAAATCAACGAGGAGACGAAATACGACACACAGTGCATAAATGTATGTTGGTTTGTGTCAGTGAGATTTACATGAATGCATGTATTTTTTGGCCTTTGAATTATATTGTTATTACTCGGTATTGGATTTTATGTTGTCAGTTTTATGTTATCTGTTGAAATTGAATACGGGAATCACTTGAGTTCCGGTCCAAAAAGATTAATTGAATTACCATTTTTTCGTCTTTTAAAATTAGACCAATCAGGAACTATCTTAACAACTATTATATTCAAAACAAAATCTTGTCATTTGAATTCTAAACTATTACTTAAATCAAATCAAGAACTTTTTTAGAATTATTATGCCATAATTCTAATAAAGTTTAATAATAAAATAATAAATATGATAAATAATTACACTATATTAATAAAATTACAAAGCTAACACATATTTGGCCTTTTGGTTGCTGGCACCTTGCTGGGCCTCTCAAGGGTTACCGTGGGTCTCATCCGGCTGGAAAGATCGCCCAGGAGGCTCCCGCTCACTTCCTTCCCGCGTTCTAATATAAGACCGCCCTTTTCAGTCGCCAACACGGCCAGCTCTGAAGTTGATTACTACTTTGCATAGTTCCTCTGGAGGAGTCTACCAACAAATATCTTGTAAGTACGAGTGCATATCATTTTTTTCTAACGCTCTGTTTTAATTAAATTGTAAATTAAGTTGTTAAATTGTATTGTATTTCTGTAAAATACGAACCGAATGATCGGGTTCATGTAAAGTCAACTATGGTTAAGTTTATGTGTACGTAACATGTGATTGTTCCTTCTGAACCGGTGGTAGTTTTATGTTATAAGTTCACTCGATGATTCAAAGGTGCTTACAATAGTCTAATTGAATAAATAATATTTGAATATTTGGATTTGGGCTGTGGTCGTTCAACCCTATGGCTTCCATTTTGATTTACAATTTATTAGTGTTTTACCTAACGAAATACACCAAAGTAGCAGGATTGGTATGCCAGTGTTATGGGGGTTGTTCTGACATACCTGAGAGCTTTTTTTTTACATTTAATAAGAGCTAATGTCGTATATTTTATTATTAAATTTTATTTCGTATTAAATGCCGTGTAATCACAAACGACGAGTGTGACGGCAATCTTAAAATTATACAATTATATTGCTGTAAGGGGGTATTATACATATGTTATTGTTAATTTTATACTTATTATTACAGTATCATTAAGAACATTATAATATAAATTTTTAAATACTTAAATATAAGTACTTTCATTAATAGACATAAATAAATTCTAACAAGTGCAAGGTGCAAAATTGTAAAAAATATATTATTTTTATTTTTTTATTTTTTATGGGAGAGGACAAGGCAAACGAGCGTTCGGGTCACCTGATGCCACAGGTGCGTTGCCAGCCTTTAAGGTGGAGATGAAGGGCACCGGGGCCCGGCATTATCTAATGCGAAACGCAGTGGCAAGGGCCACTACTTCACGCCGGTTTTAAATGTCGGGGGTGGTATTGAATCCGGTCGAGTCTGCCCATGCGTGTTGCCATTACTGGCGACGTGACTCTACCACACGTACTTTAGTCGCCTCTTACGACACCGACAGTACCAGGGTGATCCTATTCTAAGCCGGGACCACACAGCTGATTAGTTTATTTATTTAATATGCAATTTTATTTAATATATTATATAACATAATAATATCAACATTTTACATTCACATCTTTTAATATTAAACTTACATTGACTTATTTTCTACCGAAATTTTAACTTCCTTTTTTTTACACGTACTACCTGTAGGTAGCGCTACCGTTTGTGAACGCATAAAAATTTGTGAAGGCTTGCTTCTCTTCTCAATTTCAGTTTGCACATATATATTATATCGAAAGATTAATATTTACAGATTTCTATTGATTAAAAAAATTGCCAGATTGTGAAAATAAAAGTTCAAATGTCACGGGAACGGCAATCGGAGATCGGGGAGAGGAAAGATGAACGGATGATGAGCCGTAAGTTTTTTAATTTGAAATTACATGTATAATTTTATATTGCTTGTATATGCCACGTGGCATGAATTATGCTACGTTTAATTATATCCCGTACACAATAGGGTAGACAAACGGAACCTCGTGAAGAAACTGACACATGGATCGAACCCAAAACCGTCGCGTTACAGTCACACCTTTGTGCCGATGCGCCACGATAGCCTCTATAAATTTACAGATTTAATTATACGTAAAATTTACAATAAAATAAATATAACCTACA